>WBNO01017533.1:231079-255418 GCA_013400575.1 Peucedramus taeniatus
ACCATCCCATCCCATCCCATCCCATCCCATCCCATCCCATCCCATCCCATCCCATCCCTCAGCCTTGTTCCAGCTGTTCCAGCTGTAGCAGCCTGCAGACTCCAGCCCCACTGGGATGGGGACACCCCAAAGGCAAACCCTCTCTGAGCTGTGCCCCACACCCCATCCTTCATTCCTGCATTCTTTCCCTCTATCCTTAAATAATCCATCTGGTTGAGCCAGCAAATCCTGTTTTCTGCTGCTGACAGCCATGCCCAGTTTTGGGATGTTTTTAACATCCCCCAGATCCTCCAGCCTGCAGGAACATGAATTTCCACAAGAGAAATCAGGGCTTTGTATTGTCACCATTATTTCTGCATTTAGGCCATAAATGCTGCAATCAAACATGTAGATTATCACTGCATCTTCATTCCATGGCTGCATTTTAGCTGCTCCAGATCTTTCACTTATCAACATTTTGTGTGTTATCAAAGAAGTTTCCAAATTAGAAAAAGGAGAAAAAAAAAATCCTTGCTCCAGCATTTTTTTAATTATGAGGATATTTATTCAGGTTTCCCCTCATGTTTCTTTTGTGTACCCCAGGCATGTTATTTTGTGAATACCAAGGGACTGGTTCTATTTTTTCTTGCCCCAGTGGGTTGTGATGTCAGTGGAGTTATTTTGAATAACCCTATTATAAAATAGGTCAGGATCAGGTACTTTTAGTGGATGAAGAGTGTGGTTATTACCCCTTATTAAAATTTCCCATTGAGCTTTATAAACTTTTGCAATGCATCAGCAGAACTTGTGATGAAAGCTCCAAAAACCAAAGCTTTAGCCATTATTATTATTTATATATTCAATGTTTTGGTGTTTTCCATTGCCCTGCAAGTCTCATTTGGGGTCTGGCCTGAAGAGTTGTGGGCAGTTGTATGATTTGGTTGCTTTGCTGGACTCTCCCAACATCTCCTCCATTGGAATTCTCCACCATTAACTTAATTATATAATAATTTCTATAATAAAGAAATTATATTTTATAATAAATTAATAATGTGTTTTACCATAGTGCTGACAACATAGACCTGTCTGTGCTGGGCATTGAAAACTGAAAAAGAGACCTGAAACACAGCAAAAAGCCAAAAAAGTTGGCAGAAAGGTCTCAGGATGAATTAGATGGAGAACATCAGGGCTGGGACAGAGAGAGACACACAGAGGGAGCAATGAGATCCTGCAGGAAACCCATTTTTCCTGTTTTATTTCAATTTCAGTGGAGCAGGACTTGGCTCCAGCAGGATTTAACCACTCACAAAGCTAAACCAAAACGGAAGGGAGGCTTCCTACAAGCACTCAGCTTGTTTAGGTGAAAAAATTTGGTCTAAAAGGAGGATTTTGGATGGGTCCAATCTGATGAATAGCTCATGCTCCAAGGGCAGCAGCTTTGTCTAAAATTGTCTCCTGCTCCTGCTGCTCCCCCAGCTACTCTGGCGTCCTTCACCATTTCCCTTGGCATTCTCATGATCCAGTTCAGCAGTTCCTTTTCCCATCTTCCCAAAGATGTCCCAGATTGCAGGATGCTGGTGGGCAATCAATATTCGATTTTAGACCCAGACATAATTTCCCATCCAAATTCCACACCAAATTCCACACCCATTTCCACAGAAACCCCCATCTGGCAGCTTCAGGGCTCCAGAGCTGGCAAGGAGAGGCTTTGGCCACGAGAGAGGGAAGGTAGCAGCACGTGCTGGAGCTCTCTGTGCATCAGACACAGGAGATCCAGAGGATCAGGGAATGGTTTGGGCTGGGAGGGACCTCAGGGGAGGCTCGAGTGACTCAGAGCCTTCTCCCACCCCACAGGTTCTGGAGGAGCTGTGGGTCTGGTGTCTCATTAGTAAGAGAAGAAACACCTCACTTGCTCATCTCCATGGCAAATTTCCTAAACAAAGGCTAGTAATTAACCCCAGGAGATTGTCCCTTTTCCCAGCTTCTCCAGGAGGGCACTGGGAGCTGCTTGACTGCCAAATCAAGCCTGGATACCTGAAATTACGAGCAGGGCACGTGCAGGAGCGTGGCAAATATAGCTTTTTTAAGACCTTGTATTTCTTACAGCAGGGATGACAAAGCTGTGTGTTCCCATTAAGGAGGAGGTGGAATGCTGGAAGCCTCCCTGGAAGTGTGGTGCTGCTGCCTGTGCTGCCACACACGTTTGGGACCATTATTTGGCTAATGACATTAATGAGTTTGTCCAGCCTGCTGCAGCAGTTCACTTCCATCATCATTCTGTTCTTTGGGCAAATGTTAAAAGCATAAGCTGAGGGGAAAAAAAAATCAAACTGATTTCCCAGCCAGAGAAAACTATTGCATCTAAATTGTACATTAACTGGGCTGTGTTCCACACAAAGGAACATGAACTTCTGCTGCACCATTTTTTTTCATATTCAAGATAATTATGTATTTGTCCTTGCCTTACCTTGTTCCTTTTTTTGCAGCTCTAGTTACTTTTTTCTAATAAGAACTCATTTAAATGCTCAGATTAATAAAAGGACTGGTCAATGTGATAGGTTATTTGAACAAAATCAGGTGCTAAATCCTCCTCTGCTGTTAACTGATTCCACTCCAGATGATGTGCAGCAGCTGAGGGTTCAGCCCCACAGCATTTCTGGATGAAAAAATGCCTCTGTATCTTATTGGTGTGTCCTTTCTGGATGGTTTTTAATGTTGATCATGAGTGGGAAGAGGAAACAAGGGCATGGGGGGTCCCCAAGAACATTCAGAGCCCCTGAAGGACCTGACCAGCCTCATCTGGGTCTCTCCAAGAGCCCCTGAAGGACCTGACCAGCCTCATCTGGGTCTCCCACTGGGGTCTATATTTAAGCTCAGCCCTGAGGTCTTAATCTGGTTTGAACTCAGCTGAGGGAGAGGTGGTTCCTGCCTTGGCTGTGACTCTGATTCAGCTGGATTGGCTTCTCCATCTGCACCTTGGACCTGCTTTGTCACCACAGGTTGGTTTGGTGCTCTCAGCTCTTGGTTGTCCCTGACCCTGCCCTGCTCAGGTACTGTGGGGTGGCTCTGGGGGAAAAGCTCCAGACTGTGCTGAGCTCCCTGGCAGGAATTACCACCACCACCACCTGGGTTCTTCCCTGGGTTCTGGGAAGAACCCAGAGGCTCCTTGGGGTGTGCTGCTGAGGGAACTTTCCAGCCTGAATGATTCTGTTTTGTGGAGGAACCCTGTATTGATGGGCTCTGAATTATTTATATATATATTTTTTAATACTTATATCTTAAATGATGTATAGGAAACAATGTGAGTGTCAGTACTTATTGCTCCTGCTTTTGCACCAGAAGTCCCCAGGTTTTAGAGACCCATGGGTTTTTTAGATGTTGACTTTTCACCACTCTCATCACTAAAAAGCTTTTGCCCTTCTCAGACAGCATTTAACAGCAGTTTTCCTTGTCCCCTCTTTCTACCTGGGGCTGACTGCACCAGGTGGCATCTGCTGTGCTCCTCTTCCTGCATCTCTTGTGGGATTGTGGCCTCATTCCAGGGGTGCTGTTTGTCAGCAATCAGCAGGGCTCTTGTGCCTCCAACAATGGAACCACAGCCAACACATCCTCGCACAAAAGACTCTGTAAAAAAAGCAGATTATCAAGCACAAAACCCATAATAATCCTGCTCAAATTCCACAAGGTAAATTTGCTCACGTCTCTGAAGGACAATAGGATTGTCACAGCATTTGGGGAAAATAAAAGCAGCTCTAATATTGCATGAACTTCCTGCCTTTTTTTTTCCCTTCTGCTGGTTTGTCTCGAGACTGCTGCAACAAATCCTGAGTCTGAGCAAATCATCCAACGTGATTAGACCTTGGATTCCTGCTTGTAGATGAGCCTAGAGGAGAATGTCCAAGATCTTTGAAGCTGAAAATTGAAAAATGAATAGCAGAGGGAAGCCAGATCTCAGAGCTCATGTACAGCACTGCAGAATGCTTCACAAAACTCCTCTGTAATTGCACTTAGCAGATCAGCTGCTCTCAGGGCAATGCCTCGCCTTCCTCGCCTCTTACCTTGTCGCTGGTGAAGCAGGGAGGAAAAATCAAGTCATAAGCATGTTTTAACCTCTAAATTTCACTCCACCTGTAAAACAAAAGGTTGCATTAACCTTTGCGAGGGGGAGTAATAGCTGATAATTTATATGTGCAATTTGAGGGAAGCACAGTTCCATGGGGTGATTACTGCAATAAATAACTGAAGTAGAACACCCTTGTCCTAACATAAACCCAACTTCATTTTTCCCAATCCTCTGTGTGAGGAGTGGAGCTGGGAGGGTGTGGGGGAGGGAAGGAAGCTGGAAGGGAAGCAGCTGCAACTTTCCCATGGAAGCCAAGGAGATGGGGAGACAAGGATTTAAGACCCAATGGATGAGATCCCAGTTTTTTCTGCAGTAACATCAGTGTGTTCCCATTGTGTTAGGACAAGCAAAAATAGAGAGGCAGTAGCAGAGGCAATATATGCTATTGTACAGGTAAATTGTTTAGGGCAAGAACTGTCCTTTAGTTTTATGGGAACATTACCTGGCACAACCTTGTTCAGCCCAATGAGTAGAATTTCACTGAGCTGTGAGCCAAAGTGATGGCAATACTATTACACAGGTAATAAGAAGTCTATGACCTTTGATAAATATTTTTGGCTTAGCTTCATTTTAATTTAAGAATGTCTATATGTAACAGAAACATCCATCAAGGTAAAACCTCCTTTCTAAACCAGCTAAAATGTTGGTTCCCTCTGCCAGCCCTGCAGTGGGCTCTGCTGCAGGAGCAGTGTTTGGTTTATCTCTTTTCTGTGCCTTTTGTAATCTATATTTTTTCCCCACCTCTGTCTGTTGCTAAGCTTAATAAATAAAATACAGGATAGCCCAGCAGGAAATACATTCCAGGAGAGAATTTGCTGGGATGTGGGGTTGAGAGGTTGTTGTAAAGAACAGTGGAGTCTCTTTACATCCCTTTCTCAATTCCCCACCATGACAGCACCTGGCTGTGCTTGGGATTTGGGATTTTGGCACACTTGCCCACCCAGGCTGCCCTCACCCAGCCAGCCTTCTTTTTTTTCTGGGGCAGTTATGGGAGAGCTGAGGTAGCTGTGATTACTGTGCTTTTTAATGGTTTTTTTTATGCTTAAAACCTAGCAATAACTATCTAGCAGCCTTATTCCACTGGCCTGATGCCTGTGGCCATAATGAGCATCTCTAGCAGGGAATTGCTGCACACTGCAGATGAGGGAGCCTGTAGTTTAGTCCTCATCAAGCTCCTGGGTGTATAATCAAAGAGAAGTTGACAGAGAAATTAGAGTTGAATGCAGAAATGATTTATTGGTTTTCTTCCCACAGTGAAGAGTTTGGGTTGTTTTTTTTTTTTTTTAAACTTAAAATATTTTCTTTGCTGAAAATCCAAATGTGTCATTCATTTTTGAGTTTCTAACACCTTTTCAAACTCTGCACTAGGAGTTCTGGAAATATTCTAAATTAAGAAAATCAGAGTCAAACTCTTGTGGGTTTTTTTGTCAAGTGACTATTACTCAGACGTGACCTACCTGCCAAATACTTCATGATTTTCTTCCCTAAAACTGTATTTCTGAGTGCATGAGCTCTCCTGCAAAAAGCCCACCCACCCCAGCTGCCCACAGCCTTGTGAATCTCTGAGACAATAACACTTAACTCAGATGTTTCAAAAAGAACAGACCTGTCCCAGCCCTCAGCGTGGAGATTCCACCTTTTCCAGCCAAATAATCAGTCTGGTCCTCTCAAGGATTTTCTGGGCTGAATTTTGGATTTAAATGGAGACCAGCACAGAAGCTGGGTGGGTGACCCAGTGCAGATCAGGATGGTGGAACTCAGGGAGCTGTGGAGGCTCTGGCTGAGGTGCTGATTAAGCTCCCACAGTCTGGTTTTGGGGCCATGGCTCATGAAGGAGATTTAAATCTGTAATAAAATTGGCTCTTCAGGCCACAAAGGTTACTCATGTTCTGTTGTCCTCTCCAGTGTCCCTGATGGAGTGCATGAGCCACACTGCAAGTTATGAGGAAAGAATATCTTGTGGCAGGTGATTTTAGTGGGGCTGACAGTAATGTTTGGGGAAAACAGGCATTAGACCCTCTGAGGTGTTTTTCTCTCTGTGCCTGCTTTCACAAGAGCTGCTCTCTGCTGTGCTTGTGGTTCTGCACCTCTCCTTTTGCAGCAACCCCAAAATTCATCTGCTCATTCCTCATCTCCTGGAGCATCCACCTCATTGTTCCTCCTGGTTGCTGCAGGAACAGGATCAGGCCACAGAACAGGAATCAGGGGCTTGAGGTGGTGACTGATGGTGTGAGGGAAGTTGAACAACTGCATGGGCTGATTCCACATCCAGAAATGAGCAGAAATCCAGAAATTGCTCTGGAGCAATGCAGCTGTGGGAGGGTGGGGAGCAGGGTCATGGTTATTGAACATTTCTGAGGAATGGGTGAATTTCTCTGAATTTTGAGAGATCCCACCAATCTGGGAACTTTCAGGGCACAGCTGGGAGGCCAAACATCAACCTGGACACTTGCAAAGGTTTTCCTCTCAAAGCTTTCAGCTTCCAGCAGCCCAAAAATGAAGAGCAAAGTACTTTGTTGATGTTATTGCTGATTGACTTCAAGCAGCAGCTAGGAAATAATCAGCTGTAAATTAGATCAGTACACATGCCTTGGTCCTGCTCTGCTGTGGGAATGTTGTGTAAGGAACAGCTAGATAATCCAAGGTCTTGATTAGGGCTGAAGAAATAAGAATAAATTGCCTGAATGTGTCTCAGAATATACCAATGCACCAATTTGTCATCTAGAAATATATTAAAACATCCTTTGTATTTCCATGACCCTGCTGTTGAGGTAAATCTTTCTTTTTCTCACAAGTCTTGTTAATGAAGCCATGAACCCATTAGGATTTATCCATTAGGATTTATCCATTAGGATTTATCCATTAGGATTTCTCAGCTCTGGCAGTGATAGGATTGCAGGAGCCCTGCTGAGCTGTGTCCCTGCACACAACTCCTCCAGCTTCCTACTCAGGCATGGGAAACACAGTGAAATTGGAGAAATGCATCAGAAATCTGGCTTAATGATGAGGGTTTAGTTAGAGGAGCCTTCTGTTACATGTGGAAATGTGGCTATTTCCTCCAGGAAGCCTTTTCCTGTCGGTTGAATCCCTGGGTTAGGATGTTTTGCTGTCCTTCATGTCACCTTCTGTGTTTGAAATGATAAAATACTTCATCAAAGCCAGTAGGACTGCCACTAAAAAGTATCATCATTCCATAATTTATGATATGAATGCCAATATTTTACAAGGTTTTGTACTATATCTTCAGAGTTACTGATTACTGTATTTTCCAATAGAAAGGCGTGGTCTGCACCATAATTATCAGAGAATTCCAGAATGGGTTGGAGGGGGCATTAAAGATCACCCAGTTCCAACCAGGGACACCTTCCACTGTCCCAAGGTGTTCAAGCCCCAGTGTCCAACCTGGCCTTGGGCACTTCCAGGGATCCAGGGGCAGCCACAGCTTCCCTGTGCCAGGGCCTGCCCACCCTCCCAGGGAAGAATTTTACTTTCTAGCAGGGATTTCCTGAAAGCATCAACTCCATTTGTTTCTCCATGGTTTCCTATTAAAAAGCAAAATAATCAAGAAATCAAATATTTCCTGGAAAGTTATTTTTAAGCATTTGTTTCTTGCTCTCGCTGGAGAGGTAAAACAGCCTTGTTTCCAATTATGGAATAATTTGTGTAATATAACAGGATTTCTGGATTTATCGTCTTGTGTTTTGTTTAGCTCCTGACAAAAACAGTTTGTTGTGAGGAGAAATAAATGCACGGTGCTATGGGCTTGATGGGGATTGTTTTTGGGGAATTTTTGCCTGCTGAATTCACATTTTGTGCACTGCTGAAGATTTGCTCTTGAAGGATTTAGGACTGAGGTATTAGAATTGGTGAGAAATGAGAGTGAGGGGTACTGAGGCACCTGGGAATTTAACAGTGGGGTTTGCAGTGGTGAGGAGAAAAGATTGGCTGCTTTTTATTAAAAAGCCTTGTCCAGGTGGTGAGGCAGCATGTGCTCAAATGCTGAATATTTCCTTCTGTTTGCCTGACACAAAACTGACTTTCACAACTGATTTTTTTTTTTTTTTTTTTTTTTTTTTTTTTTTTTTTTTTCAACTTTTTTTTTTTTTTTTTTTTTTTTTTTTTTTTTTTTTTTTTTTTTTTGCTTCTGCTCAATCCCATTAATACTGCATATTTTTGAAATGGAAGCTGTTCCATAAAGCTAAAATTAGTTTAGACACTGTCATACTTTTGGAAGGAATTGTGAGTGCTGTTCAGTGGAAGTGACATTGGGTTGTACTGGAGTGAATGACTGGATGATGGTTTAAATGCCCCTCTGGAACATGAATACAGACATTTTGATTAATGTCTTTGTCATGAGCAAAGATTATTTAGTTAATGATTTGCAGTTTCCTTTGCCTGGCTGCAGGAAATTGCCAAATCCCTGGGTGCAAGGGAGGAACCAAACAGCTCGAAGCCATTGGGTCATTCATGTGTTCTCAGCACGTGCCCAGAGCTCCTCTGAGCCAGGCTTGAAGCTCACAGGAGAATAAAGCTCATGAAATGCCAGAAATAAAAATATCTGTATTCATGTTTTGATTTACAGGGCTAAAAGGCCAAGGTTATTTGGGAAGGCAAATGCCATAACTACAAGTGTCCTCCCCTTTTGTTCCCCCTGCTGAGCAGGGGGTCCTGGTCTGGACTGTCCTTTTGGCCATGTGGGACCTGCTGTCCTGCCTGTGTCCCCTCCCCATTTCCCCCTCAGTGCCCTGACCACCGTGGCAGCACAAAATCCAGAACAGTGATAAAGAACCTCCTTTATCACCCTGTTTGCAAACCACAGCCCCTGGGAGGGAAAGTGAGCTCCCCCAGCCCCAAACAGCACAATGGGGTGAAGAAGGGGGACTGGGGGGCTTGGGGCAGAATTCCCAGTGGGGAGGGGACAACGGGCTCAGGACAGTGCCACCAGATCCTGCTGCTTCCCTCCAGAGGCTCAGACAGAACCATAAAACTCCAGTTCTGTAATGCTAAATGTCTTTATCAGTGGGGATCTTAATGCTCACTCCTATCAGTAGGACCAGCTGGGATAATTCTGTGTGTGAAAGAGCAGCCCCGTGCTCGGTGCCGTTTTTAGTTCCAAAGCTCATTTTGAACAAAACCTTTCGATATTTACGTGTGAAATTCTCTGTAAGCAAATCCATTTCTCCAGCCCTGTTGTGTACAGCCTGTCCCCTTCTGCTCTAGATGCACATTTTATTTTTCTTCTCCTCCCTCTTCATTCTCAGTTTTCGGAAAGACAGAAATGGAAGGAGCCGTTCCAGGTTTAAACAACTTAAGCAGTTACTTTTAAATTATCTTAACATGTTCAAAAACCTTGCCAGATTTACCCTTTGGAAGGTAATAAAATAATTTTGAATAGAATGTGACCAGATAAAATGAATATGATTTTATTATTCATGAATACTTTAACCTGAATGCTTTAATGCCTACATCTCTCTATTATATTAAATAATGGGGAAACATAAAACTGTCACACTGGGGTTTGTAGATTGATTTTCCCTATGGATTCCCCTTATGCTTTCCTACAGCTATTCCTGCTGCTGCTAATGGAACTATTCCTTGGATACCTTTTCCCTGGCAGTTATGTTCTCCTTCTGTTGAATACTCCAAAGCCCCTTCCTGTCTGGTTGGGAGATTATCCCTCTTTTCACAGGGAACACACAAATAACTTCATGTATTCCTACCCACATGGGTACTTTTGTATCTGCCTTCCTCTTTTGTATTTATTTATTTATTTTTTCAGATGTTCTCTGGGCATTTTTTTGCCCAGACATCCCACTTGAGAGTGTAGTTTGGGAGTGCTGTTGGGATATTTAGGTGAGGCTCCCATTAAAGTTAATGAGATGTGTAGCTGAATGCCTGTGCACTGTGCTAACAATACCCTTTACTGTTTATTGTCTGCCTTAGAGAAAAGGTCACTTTCTCCTTGCTCCTGGTCCTGGATCTTTACCTTCTCCTTTAGATCTTGGAGGTCACTGAAAGAGAAGAATGAAAGAGCAGGACCTTGGAAATCTTCTTTCTTCAGCTGCCAAAATTGTTCTGTAGCTCCAGTTCCTTTGGAAAAGGAGCTGTAGGAATTACAAACCTAAGCAGAGCTGTTATCCCAAATTGCCAAAAGCACAGTGAGGGCAAGTTACTGCTGAAGAAATACAAGACTAACTGTGGTGTTTTGTGCAGAAAATTCCGCCAGAACCAGGGGGAAATGGCAGATTTCTGAGAAGGAACTTTTATCCCACTGTGTGTTTCCAGAGCTTGGCACAGTAGGGAGCTGGCTCTGGGCTGGGCACAGTTTGCTAATGCCAATCTGGATAATACATATTAACAATAAATATTTGCCCAGGCACTCTGATTGCACAGCACACACCTCCACCTGTGTCCTTGCCTGAGGATTTTTGGTTGGAAATTCTGCTGCTGTAGCAGGAGGAGGGGATGAGCACAGGTCTGAGCTGAGAGAGGAGAGAGAAAAGGAGAAGTGCAGCTTCACAGATGAATCCCAGGGAATGAGAGTGAAATCCCAGCCCCTCCACCTGGGCTTGGGTTAGAGTAGCATCCAATTGATCAGGAAATTGGTATTTCTAAACACTGTTCTTAAATGCTCTGAAGAATAAATGTTATTTAAGCTCTTTGCCCCTCCGTCTTCTCACGGGGATTATGATATTTAAATCTTGGTAAACATGAGCTGAGAGCCTAAGGTGAAACAAGCAGTAAATGTAATCTTTGTAATGTGAGCAAGAGTCCAGCTTTAGATCCTTCTTTTCATTCATTTATTAGCCCAAAGGTGATCTCTGTTCTCTATTATGATGGAGTTTATGTGGTATGATAAGAAGTTAGCTATTCAATACAGTCCTCACCAGCACTGTGTTTTTTTCCTGTTTCTAAACCTCAGTAGAAAATGACATTAACCATTGTATTGAGCTGAAGAGCTGAAGTACAACAAGGTTAAAGACAGCTTTTGTACTAAAAGGAAAATGAGCCTGAGATTAAAATTCTAAAGTAAAAAAAAAAATAAAATAAAATACATTGGGTGAAATGAAACATTAAAATTAAATGACTAACATGGGTGGGTGAAGTTCAATATAAGTAGGAGTGTTTAAGATGAGAAGGCTTTTATCCAACAGTGAATTGGCTAATGATGTTGCTAATGTGGGATCCCAGAGCTGACAGTTTGTTTCTGAAGGCTCTGTCCTAATGTTGCTGCCTGGAGAGCTCGTGGAGAAACAAGAATGTGGGAAGGAGCTGTGTTTGCATGGAAGACAGGGTCAGACACTCAGAATCAGAACAATATTTTTCTTTTGGTGTTCCTTGAGGAAAAAATTCTAAAACCACTGGCAGATGAACCCAAATGCCTGATGGAAAGCATTTCCAGAGAGCAATGTTTGCTGGCTTTCCCTGGCAGCAAGGTGAGCTGGGATATTGGCCCATGTGGACAGAAGCATTTTGCCCTTTAGACAGGGAAAGCAGGAATATTCCAGTGCAGACAGCAGGAACTAATTAATTGGTTAATAATGGTGTCATTAATATGCTTATTACTCATTTCCTCAGCAGCATCACACAGGTGCTCCAGCTGTAAATAGCTGCTGTGCTGGGGCTGTGCATGCCCAGAATGAGAAGTGTTCTGCAGGAAAGGAGCAGTGGCTCTGTGGTGATGCCTTAGGATTTCAGCTTTTCTATTTTCCATCTATTTGTAACCCTGCAGTTCTGCAGTGTGTAACTCTAAACTCCACACACAGTGGGAGCTGCTGCTTCCCCAGTTTGGGCAGACACAACAATTCCTCTCCAGGCCTGGCAGTCAAGGACACCTCACTGCCCCAGGCCTGAGAGATGGGAACAAAAGTGATTGGGGGGAGAAACTTGGGGTCAATGACTTCATTAGCTGAAGCTGTAATTGGGAGATGAACCCCCAATATGCAAATGGACCAAACTTATAAAAGTGTGAAAACCCTGACCCATGGTCCATTTTTGGGTGCAGCCCCTGGGGGGGGTTTTGTCTGCCCTGAATGTACCTGAAGGCCCTTCAATAAATAGAACAGCTTTTTATTCCCTTCATTCTGTCTGGCCTCTGTTTTTAGGTAGCCCCAAAAGGCATCAGTGGACTCTGATCCTCCTTTCCCAGCAGATTTCCAAGGACCTTTCCTGTGATGAGGGTGATCCTGAATATCCTCACAGAGCCTTCCTCACTTTGTTCAATACCTGTGTGAAATAGTGCAAATTAAATTTGGGGTTTTAGACAGAAAACAGATGCTTTTAAGATATTTTTCTCTGTTTCCAGCCATGATGACCCCTGAGTGGACACTGGCTGTTCACTTGTACAGGGAGTGGCAAAATTCCCTAATATTTTCTTATACAGTAATGTATAAGGACAACTCTTTCACATCAGTCAAGGTGATTTGGAAACCAGGATCCTTATATAAAAAGGGATATGGGGAAATACAGCTGGGCAGGTGATGAAAATATTTCTTTTCAACACTTACAATGTGCAGCTTTGTTTTTATTAGAAGTTAGATTCCTAAGCAAAGCAATTTCTGATCATTCTGAAAGTAGAGTTTGATGTGTAATAGGTCATTGCAAGTGATCTTAACATGCAAGAAGTTTGGAATTATCAGTAAGTAGCTGAGAATCAATATTTTTAGAGGATGGAGATGGAAATGGAGATTGAAGGAAAAATTTTGAACGAGGTATAATAGGAATGTAAGAGACAGTCTTACTGAAAATTGAGGGCAGTTAGGATCTTGGTTATTCATGTGTCTCCAGTTCTTATCAGAAGCAAAAAAAGGAGGTGCAGCCCTCTATTTTCAAAGTGTATCAATTAAATTTGTAGAGAAAACTGATCTCTCACTTGGATTCTGGATATTTCCTTGACTTTGTGCCTTCACATCTACAGTTTTGTCTGGGGTCACATTTGAGACTCCAGCAAAGAGATGTAACCAGGAGAAGGATTGAGAAATTGCTGGAAAGAGATTTACTGGGCAAGTTTCCTAATTCCCTCAGTCAGCCTCTTTTCTCAAGTAGCAAAAAGGAGATTATTTTGCCCTTTCTTCTCTACTTCTTAATGAGTGTAAATTTGCTGCAATGTAAACTTTTCCTGTGTCCTGAAAAGTAAAATCAGGACACACCTGCTACCCAAGAATAATAATAACAATAATAATAATTGCATGACTAATATAAAAGAATTGTTGATGAGGCCTCAGTGGAGTTGGCAAGTGATGAGGATGCTCAAATGAGCAGCTCTATTTGCTTAGAGATCCCCGTGCTCCAACTTCTGCACTTCAGCAGTTGTTGGAGTGTTCCATGGGAATTTGGGAAGCATTTTTGGACTCATAAATGATAGGGAAAATGTCAGGCATGTTGAAAGATCTCCTCGCTCCTCAGCTGAGAAGACTGGGTATTGATTTATACAAGACTGCATCACATTCATTTAGATAGGTGTTCTCTGTGTTGTATTTTTTTTTCCCCAATCAATATTTTTTCCAATTTGGCTGCTGGTAACAGTCAGGCTGCAGCCTAGCATTCCCATGTCAGCTCAGAAAAGCAGCCTTGGCTTTAATTGTCAAGAGCATCTGGCCCTCTTTGCCTCCTGCTTGCCCCATCTGAGCCACCTCCCCTGGCTGGCGAGAGGGAGCCTTAAATTTGATAAAGAAGTTGGTTACAATGCAGTCCTGCAGCTTAAATGCCATGACATTTCCTAGGTATTAACATAAGAACATTAAATTAAAATTGCGCTCCTCGGGGAGCGCAGCTCTGTGTGGCTGGGGAGAATTCACTGGCTGACTCACTGAGTCCCAGAGTTTGAGCTGATTGCATTTACAGTTCCCACGTTCCTTCCAGGGGTGCACAGAACCAGGAGGCAAAGTCTGCTCCAAGATGCCCTGAGAGAGCTCAGAATCACAGAACCACAGAATGAACCGGGTTGGGAAAGACCTTTGAGATCATCAAGTCCAACCCATGACCCAACACCTCCTCATCAACCAAACCGTGGCACTGAGTGCCAGGTCCAGGCTTTGTTAAACCCCTCCAGGGATGGTGACTCCACCCCCTCCCAGGGCACCCCATTCCAGTGCCCAATCACTCATTCTCTGAAGAATTTTTTCCTAACTAACCTAAGCTTCTCCTGGCACAGCTTAAGGCTCTGTCCTCTCATTGTTTTGTTTTGTTTTGTATTATCACCGAGTCACGAGGTTGGAAGAGACCTCCAAGATCATCGAGACCAACCCAGCCCCAACTCCTCAACTAAACCCTGGCACCCACTGCCACATCCAGGCTTTGTTAAACCCCTCCAGGGATGGTGACTCCACCCCCTCCCAGGGCACCCCATTCCAGTGCCCAATCACTCATTCTCTGAAGAATTTTTTCCTAACTAACCTAAGCTTCTCCTGGCACAGCTTAAGGCTCTGTCCTCTCATTGTTTTGTTTTGTTTTGTATTATCACCGAGTCACGAGGTTGGAAGAGACCTCCAAGATCATCAAGACCAACCCAGCCCCAACTCCTCAACTAAACCCTGGCACCCACTGCCACATCCAGGCTTTGTTAAACACACCCAGGGATGGTGACTCCAGCACCTCCATGGGCAGATCATTCCCATGCCCAATCATTCCTTCAATGAAGATTTTTTTCTGAACCTAAACTTTTCCTTGGTGCAGCTGGAGGCTGTGTGCTCTGGTTGTGTCAGTTCCTGGAGAAAGAGCCCCAGCCCAGCTGAGCACAGGCACCTCTCAGGAGCTGTGCAGAGTGATGAGGGCAGCCCTGAGTCTCCTTTTCTCCAGGCTAAACAACCCCAGACTCTCCTCACAGGACTCATGTTCCAGATCCCTCTCCAGCCTTCTTGCCCTTCTCTGGACACTCCCCAGCCCCTCCATGTCCTTCCTAAACTGGGGGGCCCAGAACTGGGCACAGCACTCGAGGTGCTGCCCCATCAGTGCTGAGCACAGGGGCAGAATCCCTGCCCTGCTCCTGCTGGCCACACCATTCCTGATCCAGGCCAGGGGCCATTGGCCTTCTTGGCCACCAGGGCACACTGCTGGCTCATGTCCAGCCTGCTGTCCATCAGCACCCCCAGGTCCCTTTCTGCCTGGCACTGTCCAGCTGCTCTGTCCCTGTCCTGCAGCTCTGCAGGGCTTGTTGCTCCTGGGGGCTCTGCCTTGCCCTTGTGGGATGGAGCCAGGGGATTGATCTGAGCCAGGCTCCTGCTCCCAAGAGCCAAAAGTGTAAATCTGCACGGGCCTCATTGCCTCTGGTGTGGCTGTGACAAGTGACAGCAGCTGGGCTGTGCCCCATTGAGTCCTGAATGGGCTGAAAATGAGGGTGGATGGCAGCGGGGCTGGGGAGAGCAGAGCTCAGTCCTCTGATCAAAGATCATTGCAATTAAACAAACACACTCCTGGCTTTCCTGTGCAGCAATTCATGCTTTAGTTGTTATCCACATCATCTAAGTGCTGCTAAAGCTGGGATGGTGTTGCTGGAGTTGTTATGAAATAGGATCTGTTGTTCTGCAGTAAATTGGAAACTATAACTCGAGTTTTGATTAATCTTTTTCTGAAACATCGAGGTCATCCCTAACTTCCAGATATTTCTATTCTCTGTGTATATTAATTTCTAGTAGCCTGGGGTTTAATACATATTTCTCTGTTTCATTTCCACAATTAATGGCTCTAAGACAACACAGATAAAAATGTAAATGAGAACTCATCTTTATGCTTTTCAGCTACATGTTTACAATTGCAGTTACAGTAAGCTTTTAAAACTGCCCAAACAGCTTTTCCTGCAGATATGAAAATTATGAAGTTACCCTTCTAAATTACAGATTTTAAAAATTGCTGTCATTTTAAATACCCATATTTTTTATGTTTATTGGAACTCTTTTGAGTATAAATGCAACACAGTCTTTTTTGTAATGTAGAGTAATACATGATATTAGCATAAAGAGAAGCCCATATACATATAAATACGTATATTTTTTTTTCTTTTCTGCAATCTTCCCTGCAAAGATTTTAGAGTAGGGACCCATAAAGTGAGCATTTCTTGCAATGGTTTTCTCTAAATTCTCTTCCCGGATGCACTGCTGTGACAGCATCCTGGAATCAAACGTGAAAAAGAAAGTACAAGAAAATTGTGGATCTTGACAAAACCACGGGGCTGTTACAGCTGCAGCATAATGGGGGCACTGGGAAATTAAAACTTCCCCCTTTTCCCTGAGCTGCATTTCTACAGCTGGCAGTGAGAACTTAATTTCTGATTATGTGTTAGTTAAAGAGCTAATACAGTTGGGAAGAGGCTGTTCTTGCAGGCAGATAAAGTTTCCATTCACCTTCTTGCAGCTAAACCAAGAATTGAACTGGGGCAAGTGGAATAAGGAGGTCATGAACATTGCAAATGTGCTGCCTTGGGTGGGCTGGGTTTTAAAGGGTTTTTTCCCCTGTCCTTTCTGACAAAGAATATTCTACGGCTGAGATGGGTTTTTATTTAAGTAGGACCAGGTTATCTTCAACAGAAATTATGGCTATGTCTGAAATACAAGGAAAATGTTGGCCCTTGGTGTCCTTGCTCATGGCAGGGGTTTGGAATGGGATAATCTCCAAGGAGACAGTGCAATGGTAATGCTAAAAGTTGAGTTGAAGACAGAAAGAAATGAAAGCACACTGGAAGTGTTTGGGGGTTTTAAATAGTGAATTAAGTGGTAAGAAAAGAAATAAAGTATCTCTAGGAGGAAATGTTGGTTCAGGCACACAGAATTTCCTCACATCTCTCAGCAGGTTTTGGATAAAAAGGCAGGGAATATCCCTGGAGTGACATCCACTCGTGTATGGAGCAGGGTCTCCAGAACTTGAATTGAGAAAATCAAAGCCACCATTGCATCCTTTATTTCCTTCAAATGTTGGTAATAAATGGGATCAGAACTGGCATTGAGGCTGCAGGTGGACTGGCCTGATTTGAGGTTGTTTCCTGTCATTCCAGGAGGATATTTCCATGTAGCTTCCACTGTGTTTATGCTGGCAAGGATCATAGCCTGGAGTTGGGCTGCACTGAGTTTTTAATCCCTATTTTTCTGTGATTTCATTCACTTTGCAAGATGTCAGAGCTCTGTAAGATAATGAACAGAGATCTGCAGAGGTTTTGGTAGAGATTTCTCATCACTTTTGTGTCAGATTCAGCTGAGCATGGAAAGCTGCACTAAGCACAGGGATTACAACCACAGTGAAGAGTCTAAATCTCTCCTCTCTTTTCTGATCACATCACTGTGACTGTAATTATATTTCTAAATTATGTCCTACTGTCAGCTCCTACCTGCCTAGAAGAGGGTCTTTGTTTTATCCTTGGTGTTTAGCTGTTTTAGGCAGTGGGGTTGACAATGTCCCTCTGCTGCTGTGTCCCACATTCAACACTCGATACCAATTAACAAATAATGGCACTTTCATCCATATCTCACTTTTGGTATTTGACTTCCCTGTTGTTTGAAGGATAGGAGATGTGTTTTGAACTCTTACCTGTATTCTCACAATAAAATACACTCAAGCCACACTTACCTGGGGGCTGTCTTTGCAACACAAAGTTGTTTGTGTTTGTCTTTGCAACACAACTTCTGAGGGAGCACTGGCTCGGTTTGTGGCAAATTCCTCTTGATGTAGCATTGTCTGTGGGAAGGTGAAGCCCTGGCAGCAGAATTCTCCTGACAGCCTTCAAAAATAAAGTATTTTGGCATGGCAGGCTGGAAGGTCCAACATTTGTCTGGTGTTTCTCACCAGGTTCCTGTCCAGGACCTGGCCAGGCCCCAGGCTGTCCTGTGCTGAGATAAAGCCTATTCCACTTGCTTGGACTAAGGTTTATCCTGCTAAAATCAGGCTCCCTGCTGTTAGTGATTAACTCAGATCCCTTTCCATCATCAAGGGATCCACATTGGAGAATAATCTCTACTTTTTTTGAGTTTGGTAAAACCTTGGTCCTGGGGAATTCAGTTGCTGATTTCCTGCTTATCAGGAGGAAAAAAGGGGAAAGGTGCTAAGCCCTAAATTTGTGGCAATTCACCTCAATAATAGAGATCTGCAGTGACTGTTAGCAAAGTGGGAGAGAGGAAACAAACAATACAAATAGACACTTTTTTTTTTTTTTTAAGAAGACTTTATCAATAAAGGAATCTTTGTTTTTTGTTTTGGAAGAATGGTTAGAGATCCTGGAAGTGATGCCTTATTATATTTACTGGGATATCTACTGCATATTATGCTTTCCTTTCTATGGGTATAACAGGGCCATCTGTCAAAAATATTGGTAATAGAGAAATACAGTGGATAAGGCAAAAGTAATTACTCACTTTCCTTTGCTCTGATTTACAACAACTTAAGTCAAATAAAAGAACAAATAATAAAGTTCCCAGGCAAAATCTGAGCAGTTTTGGTATCATTTTTCCCCAAGTTTGCTTTGCAGAATATAATTAAATCTGCCCTTGGTAGATAAGGAACTGCCCTGCTCTTTCCATCCCACACATGGGCACAGTTTGGTTCCCTGGTGTTGTTTTGCAGAGTTTGCAGGAGGGATCACTCTGCTGATGCAGAACCCAGCCCTGGGGAGCTGCTCAGCCCTCCCAGCTGTTCCTGCATCCTTCCCACCCTCTGTGTGCCATCCCCAGAGGCTGCCAGGCTGCTCTGGGCCTTCTGCAGATTATGTACAGGATGCTCAGCAGCCCTGCAAAGAGCTCCCAGCTTGTTTGGAGATGCCTTGGAATGGCTGCCTAGAACAGAGGCTGGACAAAATTAAGAGAATAAAATGGGTAATTATTAAAGGCCTTTGACAGGTACAGCTTGGGCAGTCCAAGGCCTCCCAAGATGGATGATTGTCATGAATTTTTCAGACAGATATAAACTTGGTCTATTTACATATCAGGGGTTAATCCTCCAATTACAGCTTCAGGTAATGATGTAATTTACTCCAAGTTTGCTCCCCCAACTCTCTGTTTAAATCTCTTGAGGCCTGAGGCAATCTGGTGTCCTTCAGTTTCAGGCCTAGAGAGGAATCTAGGCTTGAAACTCAAGGAATCTGTTTCTCTGACCAGAGGAATCTGTTTTATCTGACCAAAATGGGAGAACAGCAGCTGACAGGCTGTGGAACTTTAGAGTTCTACACTAAAGCAGTGCAGGATCTGAAAAACATCAAAGCTAAATCCTAAGGCATCTTGTGATTGCTGGGTTTGCTCTGGAATCCTTTTGAATGCAAGGATGGGAGGCAATTCTTTGTTCCTCACTCCTGCTGCAAGATTCCAGGTTTTCCTGGGGATTTTTCACACTGTGCTGGTCCCAGCAGAGTGTTCAGTCACTGCAGAAGTTCAGATTCTGGAAGAGGAGGAGTTTCCCTGGAGCAAACAATGAAGCAAGAAACAGATGCTCTTGCCAGGCTGCTCCTGGCTTTGGCTGTGAGATTTTGGCTCTGAGCTCTCCTGGGGCTGGGAGAGGATCTCATGAAGCCCTGAGTGCTCTCCAGACCCAGCTTGGGGCACAAACTCAGGCTCATGATGCCCTCTCATTGGCAGATTCAGTTTTTTCAAACCTGCACACCAAATCTAGGAGGAAATTCTATCCCTTGGATTGACTTTTGCAGAGAGGAGCTCTGGAATTAAGTCAGTGTTTCTGCTTGAATGCTGCTTCCAGCTTCTGCTTCTTTGGGAATGTGTTTGAATATTTGGGATGTGTTTTGCCCACAGATTTGAGACAATATAATGTAACTGCTAAAATATGCATTTATATCACTGGTAACTATATAGAAATATTTAACAATAAATAGTTTCTGGGCATTAAACAGAAAAATTCAAAGCCACTGAAACAGTGAGAGATATTTCTATTTAGTGGTTCTTTTCTGTCAGCAGGACATGGTGGATATCATTTTGATGACCTTTCTTTGTAAATAACCTAATTACCTCAATGGACTAACTTTGTGAACAGAACTATTTTTGTCTGGGGGACTGGAAGGGAAATCAGAACAGGAAAGAGAACATTAAGTTAATTTTGGGTACACACATTTATCTGTAATTTTATTGCTCCATCCCCAATTTTTTTCTTTCATTTTGTGCAGCATTGAGTCTCTCACCCTCCTGCAATTGCTGTTGGTATTAGTCCTTTTCTTTTCTGACTTTCAATGGCAAAATAAATGTGTTTGGGTTTTTTTTTTTTCCCATATTTCCACTACAGGTTTTAGCTCATAAATTTGCAAAATAACCTTAAAATTTGGTAGAGGAAGAAAGGTAGTTTTCACTGTTTCTTTCTAAACAGATTTTAACCTTAAAAAATGCCACAATTTGGATTTTTCATAAAATCTGCTGGAGACATTGTGGCTTTTATACAAATTATGTTGTTACCAATGGCTTGAATCTTCAGTAATCCCATAGTGGTTTTATTCCATGTACCCTTTGGATGTGGCACATTGCAGTCCCTGTCAATAAAAGGGACATTTTTTGGTGGTGTCCAATGCTCTGACAATGGGATTTTTTTTCTCTATGAACACATTGGGTAATTTTTCAGTCAGGACCTGTAATAACAGTGAAAAAGGAACTGTGTCATTGGAATTATTGCAGGAACATCCTGGAGTCTGTGCCCACCCTTTCCAATCTTTGTAAATGAAATTAGCTGAGGAGATACTTCATTTTGGGATATTTGTGAACTCTCCCCATGCTTAGGAAGCCACTGGAGAATGGGAGGGTTTAATGGATCCATTATTAAAATTAGACCTTCTTGCTTTTAAAATTTTCATGTTGAAATAAATAAGTTCTGCCACTACTCAGGGACAATAAACCATCTAGGCACAAACAGCCTGTCTGTAAGGCAGAAAGGAATGGAATAGGGCAAAATCACATCCAAAATTATATTAATATACCTACAAAAAGTCATATCAAGGGAAAGAAAATATTCTACAGCAAATTTCTTGCATAGATGTCATATTGGATCTAAGGATAAGATTTATACCTATTTAAACACACTTAGGAATCAGATTTTGAGATAAGATATTGTTTAATAAGATTAATAGAGTTAAAATACTGCTGTCTCATTAGGGCAGGGATAATATTAGCTAGTCTAGAATAAATAATTTTAAAATATTTCCTTATCAGCATTTCCCTTAATTATTTTTCTAAAAATGGTATAATTCGAAATTATTTTTCACCAAATTTATTCTGGAGGCTTAACCACTTTTTATCCCCATTTCTAGCACTGAAATACTGCCCAACAGGTCTTGTTTTATTCTACTGGGCTTAAAGATAACTGGGAATGGCTTCTGGAATCAGCCAGGCTTGGGTTCACTCCTGGGTTCAAAGATTGACACTCATCCTCCACGTGCCACAGGGACCTGGGACAGAGCTCTGGTTCCTCCTGATGTGTCTGTGACAATAAAATTTCCTCTTCCATGATGAAAATCCCCTTTAAAATAAAAGACAACTGAGGCAAACAAAAATAACTCTGTCATGAAAGCAGCAGCAGAAGATGTGCAGCAGCTGTTTGCTACTGAGTCAAACCAGCCTGAAAAAAACCCAATTTTTATGCCCACATGTAGCTCTTTTTAATTATCCTATTACTTTAATCACACCTGCTGGCTGACATCCCACTCTGTGCATCCAAGCCTTGCCAGAGAGGAAAGTTGACTGGAGGGAATAAAATCTGATTTTTGAGTGCTTTTACCTATTGTTCCTGTGATACTGAGGCTCTGTTGAGCTGGTGCTGATGAGAAAAAAAGGAAAATATTTCTTTACTCTTCTTGATTGGAGCTTGGTGGACTTAAAAGTGACAGATCCAAAATCTAGAGACCCTTAAACCTATTTCTTACTGAAGCAACAAGAAAGAGATGGGACAATTAAACAGCTTGGTTGCTTTGGGTTGCTTGGTTGTTATTGTTGGGGTTTTGGGGTTTTTTTGCTCTTTTTTTTTTTTCTCTAATCCAGCAAATTCTCTCTTAAACCTATTCTATTTTCTCTAAATCCCCAACAGATCATTCAGGCTTTAGGGACTTGACTTAGGGCAAGCTACTTCCACTCTGTCTTCATCATCTGCTAAGTGGGAATAAGGAAATTTTTCAGGGATTTTTGCTTTCTTGAGAGGAGGTGGAAGCAGTGATGTACTTCATTGCTGCCATAACCTGCTTTAAAAGTCATGAGCAATCTGCTAAATTTAACCATTTTTTATGTATTAAAATTTGAACAGCAGTGACAGAGCTTAGGACAACAGAGACAGAAACTCCTTTTTTGCCCTCAAAAAACCCATTTTACGAAAGTTTTTATCATGGAAAACAGAGTTTGTTTTAATTGGTTATTTCTGTTTAGAGATAATTTATATATATTAAATGTTAATAAATTATTCCTCTGTGGAAGTTTCTGGTGTTTTCAAATCTCTGACAGGAGTGAACCAGAGAAGGAACCAGGAAAACCCCAAATATTTGTGTAAGTTCACCAGTCTGGAAGGTCCTCACCAACAAAACCAGAGCTGATCTTTGCCTCTGGAAAACACTTCTTGGATAACATTTGGATTTGAAGAGGGAGCTGGGATGCTCAGCTGGAACTGGTGCTCATTTTAATGTTCTGATATTATATTCTGTATTCCTTACATTCAGTATTTCTGCTCCAAACACCAATGATATTTCACCAAATGTGAATCAAAGAAGGGAAAATCTTCATATGAAGCCAGAGAACCTAATTAAGACAGATCATTAGGGAAGGGGTGGGGAAAGAAGAGTAAATAATTGGGGTGTCTTATTCAGAGTGCCACTGTAGTAATTTGGCTTAAATTTATGGATGTCAAAAAGGTATTTAATTTTTTTCCTTAGCAGTGAACCATCTATTTTGACTGATTTTTCCCTGTAGGGTCTCACTAAGATTGGGGTGGTCTGGAGAAAACTCTTTCATTGCAAACTACAAAAGATTTCACCCTTTAAACAAGAGAGTGAGAGAGAACAGAGTGGACTGAAACTGTAAAGGAAATTAAGGAATTCCTGTGAATTACATGAATATATGGATAGATTTTCGTTTTCTTTTAACAATAAAGTTGTAAAACAGTTGATGGCACCTCAGTTAATGTGCACAGGTCTTACCTGCACTTTGTTAAACAGCCTCAATTATTTCAAACTTGCCTGGATGTTTAAAAAGGAACAGCTTCACAATATATAGAATTTATATTGGAATATATAGAAGACTAAATGTTACAAATAGCTTGAAATGCTGCTGGATTCTTGCTGGTGCAATAACAACTCCAATCTATAACTGGAATATTTCTACACAGGGATACTCCTATGGGATACTTGGGAATGTGTTTATTGGAAATATTCTGGAAACAACACTGGAAGTGTTTTCAGTAAGCAGTGCAAAATCACTTCATCCTTTTCCCCTGTTCCTGTGAAATCATCCCTGATACACCACTGAATCTGGAAGTTTAAGGAAAGATTTTGGCTCTGTTTTGAGGTCTTGGCACAGCATGGAGAGAAAACTGAAACACAAATGGGAGCATTGTGCCTTTATTCCTTCCATGGTGCTGACATTGGTGTTTTCCATGATTTCATCAATTCAGAAGAGCCTCAGTTTCTCCACACACTCCAGTTTTAGTGTCTAATTCCTGCTCAGGGCTCCTTGTTTCCCTGCCCTTGCCCAGCAGCAGAAAGGAGCCACTGGTTCACTGCAGTGAATGGGACAACACCAAAGAAGCAAAAGCTCCTCATTTTTCTTGGCTGTGCCACCTGCAGAATTGGAAAGTCTGGATTTCTGAGCCAGAGCAGTGCTACAGACACACCTGAGCTGAATCTCCAGGGCATCCCAACAGGCTTAGTCCCATCCTGTTTGAATATTTAATAACTCCATGAAATTAGCATAGATTTCCGAACGGAGCGTAGGGAATTAAAAATTGCCTCCAAAAATTGCAGAGCAAATTAGCTGATCCTCTGAATATCCAGGCATAATTAGAAGCCAATAACAGCTGGAAAACAAATGTCAGCCTCAGCTGGAGGTGTCAGGAGGAAGTCATCAGCCAGCTCTCCTTTTCCTTCCCTCAACCCAAACAGCAGATGAGGTTATCCCTAAAATAAACAGGGCTCAGCTGCTGCCCTCAAATTCAGTAAAAAGGGAAGGTGAAAACTGGTGTTGAAGAGGCTCAGATTCGGGAGCTGTTGGGAAGATGAAGAATCAAGAAGGTTTTTGGGACTGAAGGCCTTGCCTGGGTGTCTTAGGTTGCAAAATGTGGCTGGGGGTGTGTAT
>WBNO01017534.1:0-74496 GCA_013400575.1 Peucedramus taeniatus
AACTTAGTGATAAACTGCATTGTCACATTTATTAAACTATTGCAATTGAACAGAAATTCACAAATTATGCTATGGTGAAGTGGTAAAGAATCAATACATTTCTTCCTTTTTTACAATATCACAAATAGAACCACCAGCTGCATTACTTTGTAGCCAAATAATGACTTACAAGAAAATGTGTGCTTAAAAACATAACTGTGGCATAAGAATGTAATAGGAATTATTAAACAGACTTGATTTGGCCTTGTTCTGGGTCCTCTATTCAGATAAGCAAAATTAATATAAAACAGGAACAGTGACCACAAAGTATGCTGAGTTGGAAGGGATCCGTCAGAATCATCGTTTGAGAGAGGCCTTGCAATGACATCAGCTTGGTCTTTGAAGATTCTTGGATGAATCATATCAGGGTTCATAGATTTTTAGAGATCCAACTGGTGCAGCAGATCCCCTACAAATTCAGGATCAACTGGGAATTGATCATTCTCATAGCCATGGGTCCTCCAGCTCAGGGCACTGAGACATCCTTGGTCTGTCATCTGTGTTGAAGACAGCAGCAAAAAAGGCATTACACAGCTCTGCCTTGCCTATGTCCCTGTTTGTGAGGTACCAATACTTTTCCTGCAATGGGCAGATTTTATTTCTACACTGCCTTTTGCAGTTAATATATTTGAAAAAAAATCTTTTTATTGACCCCACATTTCTATCAACTTCATCTCCAACAAAGCTTTGGTTGCACAAATTTTCACCCTATGCTTTACCCTGGCAATATACTTTATGCAGAACCATTTGGGGTTGTTTTCTTTCCCTGATAACCATTATGGCTGCACATTGTTCTGCTCAGAAATACAAGATCTGCATAAATGCAGATAAGCCACTTTCAAAACTAAAAGAAGATAACTCATTTTTTGAAAATGTAGTGCAAACATGATAGTATTGAAAACCAACATCAACACAGGCAAAATATTCCATATGTTCCTGAAGGTCTGTTTAAACAATTATCTTATCTTAAGATGGACCATACCATTTTTGGAAAAAGAATTAATAGAAACATTATATAATGAAGAAGGGAAAGTCTACATTTAATTCAAGTAATTCCTCATCTAATCCAGTGAAGATTAAAGTCTTGGCTTTTGGGCCAAATAGCATCAAAAGCTAAATATTACATAACCTAACAAAGAATTTTGGAGCCATCCAGTCTAATTGATATGTTAATTTTTATAACATAAATAAAAGCTGTAATTTCTTAGAATGAGAAAGATATTCTGTAAATAATCTTTACAGATACTATGTAAGACAATGTTCAGATCGTTTACAGGGTCTGTTGTAGATCCCACAAATCTTTGACATTTTGCCAGTATAGCAATATATTTCAGCCAGGATTTGAAATCAATTCCTGAGTAGCACAACCCACTGTGTGAAAGTAATTATTTTTAATGAGTTTATGCATTTTACATTGTGCTAGCCATTCCTTGTCATGCTATTGGATTATTAATGCAATAGGAAAGAGGCTATTAATCTTGGTAATAAAATGTTTGAATACAGAATGAACAAACTTATGTGTAGCAGAAACCATACAGAAGTTAATGGGCCAAATTCAGCATTGGCTAAATTCCATTCAAATTTCTGGAAATAAGCCAGGTCTCAGTCTGAGTTAATGACTTTGTATTATGTTAGTGAATTTCTGTCACACCTCTGACTTGGTATAATTTATTGTCTTTTAAACAACAAATGGCATTCCCTGCTGAGTGCACTACTCAGCTATTCATGTAAAAGTCATTGAGGTGATACTGAAGTGCTTTTCATCCACATACACAGTGACAAAGCTAATACCTAGTGAGATAGGAAAGGGTATTTTATTGAAGTATCAATTATGATGAATAGGAGCAAACATTAACCAATAGTAAACACAGATTATGTAAAAATCTAATTTATTAATGAAGTTAAAAAAACCCACACACAACTAAACCCCAGAGAAATGGAACACAACTTTTAACCACTTTATAAAGAATTATGGCCACTTTATCACATGCTCAACTTTACCTGTGGGAAATAGTAACACATTATGAGAGCAATTTGCATTAAATTAACAGTTAATAAATGGCTAAGGAGTAAACCTTCTGCTTAATTACTCAATAAACAGTCATGAAAACATTTTAAGTGGACTAAACACTTAGTGAACCATCACCTTTTGTGGCAATAGCTGTTTAGATTCTATAGAGGGTAAAAGAAAGTTCCCTGCCTATTCTGTTAGAGGAAAAAACAAATATATATATTTTTCCCAAATAAATTTTTAATTTCTTTTCTAGACAATCTATCCCAGTGGCTCACCACTCTCATGATAAAAAATTTCTTCCTTATATTTAATATAACTACTCTCTTTCTCTTTAAAAACATTGCCCCTTGTCTCGTTATTAGATGGCCTAGCAAAAAGTCTTTATCTGTATTTCTTGTAATCCCCCTGTAAGTATTCAAAGACCACAATAAGGTCTTCCTGGAGTCTTCCCTTATCCAGGCTGAACAACCCTAATTCTCCTAGCCTCTCTTCATAGGAGAGTTTCTCCAGCTCTCTGATAATTTTTGTGTCCTTCCTTTGGAACTAGTCCAATAGGTCTATGTCTGTTTTGTATTGAGGATCCCAGAGCTGGAGTCGTTACTCCAGATGACATTTCATGAGGTATAGAAAAGAGGGAGAATTGTGCTCCATGACTTGCTGTGTACATTTCTTTTATGCAGCCCATGATATGATGGCTGTCTGAGCTCCAAGGGCACCTTGATGATTCATACATAATTTTCCATCTCCCAATATCCCCAAGTCCTTCCCCGTAGGATTACTCTCAATCAGTTATTCACCAGTGTGTATAAATATTTGGGATTGTCTGACCCAGGTTCAGGATCTTGAAATTTGCCTTGCTGACTTTCATGAGGTTTACATCAGTCCACTCCTCAGTCCGGTCAAGATTCCTCTGGACATCATCCTTTCACTCAAGTGAACCAATTGTGCCATTCAACTTGTGTCACCTGCAAACTTGCAGAGGGTGCACTCCATTTCACTATCCATGACACTGATGAAAATATTCAATAGTGTTGGTCCCAGTAAATGCCCCTGAGGGGCACCATTCATTGTTGGTTTGCAGTTGGACATTGAGACATTGACTGTAACACTTTGAAGGGGACCATCCAACCAATTTCTTATCTAACAACTCTTCAGAGCCAATTTAGATCAAGAATTTTTTGTGGGACCATATGAGTGGCCTTACAGAAGTCCAAGTAAATGACGTTACTAGCTCTTACCTTGTCTAGGGATGCAGTCACTCCACTGCTGAAGGCCATGATTACTCAGGCATGATTTGGCCTTGGTGAGACCATCTTGGCTCTCTCTAATCACCTCCCTGTTTTCCATATGCTCCAGCATGTCTTCCAGAATGACCTGTTTCATGATGTTACTGGGTCCAAAGATGAGCCTTGCTGATCAGTAGTTCCCAGGGTTCTCTTTATCATCCTTTTTGAAAATGTGTGCAACATTCCATTTTCTTCAGTCATTGGGAGTACCACCTGACTGCTATGACTTTTTAAAAGTCATTCAGTATGCTTTTATGCATCCTGGAGTTTTGCAAACACATATGGTCAAAAGATGCTCATGGAATTTGAAGCAGAAAATGTGGGAACCATTGTTCTTTTACATTGTCTGGCAAATGTTATCTTCAGTTACTCATATTATTTTTATTATCTTATAGATAATAAAACTTGTGAAAAAAGTTTTTACACATTAAAGGAATTCATATGTCGTGTGCTCTTTATTGGCATGTACATAGGCAATGCTGCCAAATATGCAGACACACACATAAACAAAGCTATTTCTTTGCTTCATAGAACAAAACAATTACGTTTGCAATAAATACAGCCAATGACCCTTTACATTGTGAACAGACAGCTCCATTTTTCTCAAGGCTGTCAATCTAAATCTTCTTATTAATCTTGCTTTTGTATATTCAATTACTAACTCAGCTTCACATCATTTCACCTGCTCTTTTAAATTCAATATAATGAAATTTTTATGAATAAACTTTTTATCTTTTAAAAAATAAAAGTTATTTTCCATTTATTTATTCAATAAGAAATTATATATAAGTTTGAAAGTGTATTTCAGGGAAAATGCAGCTTCCATCAGGCATCAGATATGACAATGTTAAATTACAGATAAAATTACAACACAAGGTTGCAGGTTTACAATTCACTACTATCTTTAATGCCATTTGTAATGACATTATCAAACACATGAGGTTGGTCAGTCTCTTTAATAAGGCCTATTGCTCGCTCCTTCGGCTTTATTTCAGGCAACTGGTAAGCTAACCATTTAAAAAAAAAATTTATAAAACCAGCTTCATTACTCAAGGGAACACCCTCCTGTGGCACTCTGCGTTTTCTTTGAACTGCAATATGTTACAGAGCCATCTGCTTTTGCAGGAAATGTGTGAGAGTTAATGCATTTTTTAAATAGAGTTCCTGCCCAATGCGTTTACTTGTCTATACCATCTCTCTCCCATCCATCAGTGATTCTCTGAAGTGTGGCACAAATTATTTCCCAGCTTTTGCCTATATTAAACATACTAGCAGATAAAGTTCTCTTGGGAGATTCCTTTCATGATATTTTATCTGTGTTCTTTCCTTTCCTTAAGTAAACACGTTAGGCTATTTTTGTAGCATACATACAGCATCATGCCATACATCACTATGCCTTCAGCATCACACATCTTGGTAAAACAAGCAAAGGATTTATTCCAGAAGACTTAATGTCAGCTACAAGACTAGATCTGAAAGCTTATAAATATAGTAAGTAGTGTAATTATATTTTTAAAAAAAAATTATTGAAGTAGTCACCTTTTTTCTGTCAAGAAATCCAAAGGTGTAATTCAGTAAGGGCTCATAGTAGGACGTAAAACCTTCCTTTGCTTATGAACAAAGATAACAAGTTTGCTTCTCTCCACACTGGGCAGTTCTACTCATAAAACTATTCACAGTTCTATTGAGATTCTCTCTCCAGAAAATTCTTCGTGCTATTCATTAATCCAGTTTCGGGTGACACAAAATGAAAATGACGTTAAGCTCTTAAAGAGCACCCAAAGGAGAGGCAAGAAGAAGGTGCAGGGCCTGGAGGGGAAGCCATGTGAGTAGCAGCTGACGTCACTTGGTCTGTTTGGCCTGGAGGAGACAGAGGGGAGATTTCCTTGCAGCTTTCAACATCCTCACAAGGGGAAACAGAGGAGCGAGTACAAATCTCTTCACTCTTGTGACCAGTGACAGGACTTGATGAAACAATATGAAGCTGAGTCAGGGAAGGTTTAGGCTGGATATTAGGAAAAGGTTTTCTTCCCCAGAGGGTGGCTGAACACTGGAATAGGCTTCCCCAGAAAACACCAGTTGGTCACAGCACCAATCCTGTCAGAGTACAAGAAGCATTTGGACAACACACTCAGACACATGGTGTGACTCTTGGTTCTGTGCAGGGCAAGGTGTTGGACTTTGATGATCCTTGTGGATCCCTTCCAACTCAGCATATTTCATGATTTTATGAAAATTCATTTTTCTGTCACCATTTCTAAAATCTTAGATTTATAGAATATCTCTGGGGTCTGGAATGGATCTTAAAGACCACCTAGTCCCTATCCCCATTGCCATACACAGGGACACGTTCCACTAGACAAGGTTGCTCCAGGATTTATCCAACCTGGCTTTTAACACTACCAGTGTTGGGGCTTCAAAAATTTAGTTCCTGGTTAACAGTTTCACATGCAACCATCCTCCACATTGAACTACCACTGCAATGCATTTATAATGGATATTCTGTAAGTTAACATTACATAGATATTATCTGTTTTCTTTGGAGTATCAAAAATTTTACAGAGAAAATACACATTACTGATCAGTTTCAAAACCTGTTAATTACTAGCTTATTAATTACTTTCTTTTTTTTCCATTATTTCCATGTTACGATGACTTTCTTAAAATGCTAGGAAAACACACTTAAAAGATATTTGAAGTTAAAATCCTTGGTTTACCTCTGCATGCGTGCTGAACTTCCCTGTTTATATATTTCAGCTGAATCCAGTGGTCCTGACAAATTGCACACTTGTCTCATAGGCAAGAAATTATACATCTGTTCACAAAACAGATAAAAGGAATGGTAGAACATTGTAAGTCTTGCTAATTCATCTGAGGTATTAGTGGAATCATCTTTAAAGAGCAAGTGATCATACTAGCTTAGTATTATTTAATCCCTGGAAAAGTCAGGATTTAGAAATACTCACATTCAAGTCCTTTGACTAAAGTCTGATCACAGATATTTTTAGTCATTAATGACCTGGCTTGGTTTTAAAACAAATTCTAGATAACAAAATCACTTCAAAGCTACATGGCAAAAGTATGCATCCCAATACAAAATGAAGCCTATATTTAGACATCTTTGTACTTATTTAAGCTCCTATTAATTATTCAGAAACGTAATAGAAATTCCCATAAACATCAAAATAATTCTTTCATTTATCAGTTTCAACAGTAATTTGATAATGTCTATTAAACAGATAAATGCTGATGCCATTTGAAGAAACAGGCTCATTGTTCTGGATGCAATTAAAGTAAATAATAAGTGTTTTGCAAGGATTTTAGTTAACCTTCATTATTACAGGTATTTACATTTTAAGTAGAATTCAGGATTACAAGTTTCAAAAGCTGAATTTGTCTAACTAAAAAAATAACCATTTTTAAACATGTCTATTTGTAATCCACATCTTTTGTTTTTTTGGTTTTTTTTGGTTTTTTTTGGTTTTTTTTTTGTTCTATTCTAGTGAATATTTTAAAATTATCTGCACGCTTCTTTCTTCATTGAACATAATTTTTAAGTTATATAATGTTAGCACTATCCAGTCTTACTTGCCCATAAAACTATGATAAGCATATTAAAACATAAGCATATAAAAATGGCTTATCCTAAAATTAATGGCAAAGTAGTTTTCTGTTTAGTGCTAATGTCCTCACATACACGTAAAAGGAAGACCAAGCTCTCCCAGAGGACTGTGAACTCATTGAACTTCTCTGTAATGCAATACACACACACATACAAGGCATAAATAGTAAGAGCTGTCAAATTCTGTTCATTAATTTAAAAGATGTTGGCTTCCAGTCATTAATTTAACAATTATGTCAATTATTTTCTCTAAAGTACTGCATCCAGCATTTCTTACTCAATTGAAAGGGCAGCAAAGGCTTAATTTCCTAATTATTTTGGCTTTTACTAAGTGAGCAAATTTTAACATTATACAATACAGTCTTTTGTTTCAGTGAGACACTTCTTCTTCTGCTATGGGCACAACAGTCTCATCTTCCCTTTTCCTTACTTTTACCATTTATGTTTATGTGTTTCATACTTCTATCAGCAAGAAAACCATCCTATATAGACTTTACTAACTCGTGTCAAAATCAGTGAAAAGTCTGCCTTTGATCTGAGGAGACCGACTCATGTTGTTGAGCTGAATATTCCTTCTAAAACAGTAATACATTATCCAGTTTCTAGTAGTTTTATATTATTTTGAATTATTGCTATTTTTTAATGATTTTGTTGCATCCTACTTGGTGCTGTAGAAGATAAGACAGTGCCCCACAGAATTCAGATACCTGATGTTTATGTCTTATATTGGATAGCTCTTGTGTGTACGATTATCTTCAGAATGGATACATTATTTCAGGCACAAACAGGAATGAAATTGACACTCTGTTATTTGTGGTCATAGTTACATGTGGGGAACAATGTGGAGAACAATGTCATAGGAAAATAATCATCCTCATCCTTGGCCTTGCCTCTTTCCAACAAACTTCTCATTGACACAAATGTATTGCTTGACAATTCTCACATTATAGACCATAGACTTGTGTTTTTTTGAAGAGGCACCACAGAGAGATGTCAGTATGTTCTCTGAAACTATTTCAGTTAGTTAGCTGGGTATTGTTTTGCATTATTTCATTGAGAAAGAAAAGAATTTGATAAGTTTCTGTCCTGGTTTGGGACAAATTTGGGAAGAAACCTCCAAAGGGGTTCCTCTAGAAAGCAAATTCAAGAAGACACTCCACCCACCAGTTTGGGAGACATAACTCTCCTGCAAGGAAAGTGGAAAAAAACTGTTTCTTTAATGAGCAACATATTCACAAGCATAAAAAATGTATAATATTAAACAATGAAATCTCTCACTGTTCTGAAGAGATGGTAAATTCAGAAAGTCCTTCTGTAGTTCAGAGAGAATCCTTTGTGGGTGTTTCTTGGCTCACTGAGAGTCTCTCAGTCCCACCAATGCTAGAATGCAGTGTCCTGCACCCCAGTGGGCCACTGGCATGAGCTCCCAGTGTTTTCTCTGGGTTTTTGGTCCAGAGAAGGTTTGATAATTCCAGGAAAAGAAAAAGTGATAGTCCGGGGAACTTCTCTGCCTCAGCTAGCTAAAAAAACTAACTTAAAGCAAAGGAGAGCTCTCTCCTGCTCCCTGTCCATGCTACAGACAACACACACCAAGGGAGAGAGAGCTGAAGCTTTTATCTCTCTATTTTTCAATATAGCTCTGAAAAAATTCCACTGCTTTTCCTTCTCCCCCCATTTCCCTCTCCGTTCTAGTCTTAAAAGGACAGAATTCAATATCCAGCATAAACAGAAAAAATGGTTGGGGATTCAAGCATCATGAAGTCATCCTAGGACAGTTTCTTAACTAAAATTCACAGAGAAGAAAACTTTCAATTAGAAACACATGTGAAAGGTGTAAACAGACATTTCTCTTTTCCCTGTGGATACCTTCAATACTTCCCCAATCAGAAAGCTGTATACCTCATGGAATTTTAAAAAAATCCATTGAATTAAATAATTTAAAAATGTGAAAGTTTTCAAGTGTTTTTATCAATTATAAAGCTCGTAATATATGCAATTTTAAAGTCTACCATAATGCTTGTAAAGTTTTACTGTATAGTAAATATATTTTTATTCTAAATGGTTCATTCTCTATCTGAAATAAGAATCAAACTTATTCTATGTTGGCAGATACTAGTGGTCTCCCTCTGGCTCATACTTGAATCAGAGCCATAGGAAAAGTAAACTGGAAATTACTGTTTTTTCCCAAGGAAATTCAGGACTGGCACAAAGGCAAAGTGATTGAAACTTTCCAGGAAAAAAAAATTATTTGTATTTTGGGTGGAAAGAAGTGTCATTCTCTGTACAGTCTTCTACAGTGGCAATCTGAACTCCTATTTCTACCAAGGTGTTTTCTTTCTAGTAGCTGACAACTGGAATTGGACATTAAGTAAAAATGAAAGAAAAAATCATTTCACACAAGTTCATATTACTGACAGTAGCATTCTGACACAGATATAAATTATATTTAAGATGATATAATTGATATTCAGGAACAACTTCAGAAACTATCAAAGAAAATGATAAATGATAAATGATAAATGACTTATGAAAGGGTAGATTCAATTATGTGCACTATAGTTTTAATTAGTATCAATGAAGATTGCTGTTTATTTAATTCATGTATTTCTTACTGATGAGCTATCAAGGCAAGCAAGCTACGAAGTGAATTCTTGTCCTCTTTTAATATATGCATAAAGAAATAATTGAAATAAATATAGCAGGAAGTCACATGACTTTAGATACCTTTAGTAAATACAAGATCAACAAAGTCTTAGGTTTTTGGTTAAGAATTGCCATTTATTCACACATCATACAACCATATATCCCAATCATAATTTTCCTCAAATGGTGGCCACTCTTCATGCCTGAATCACTTCCATCCAACTGGGCAAACCCCTACATGACACAGAACTTCTCTGTCAGCCGGAGACGCACATCATTATCAGAAACCATGTACCTTGCAGATAATTTATGGCATGACCTACAGGAAAAAAAATTATTTTTCAGTTCAGATCAAAAAGAAGAAGAAACTCTTAAAAGGGGGGGTCAGTTACATGGTCCAAACAGATTCTTAGTATGGGTCACTACTAAATTGATTCAGTGTTCATTTTTAGTTTTGTTATGTTCATTATTTAGTTTTGTTATGCTCACTGTTTGGTTTTAATTTAGTTTTATTCTAATAAATTTACTGTATGTTTTCAAAATGTACAAATTGTTAGCTGGTCAAAAGCAAGTCTACAGAGTTTTGTCAACATGCCAGAAGTTTTTTTTTTTTTTAAATACCATATATATTTATCTATAGTAGATGTTCAGTCATATTCAGCACTGCTGCAGAAAAAAGTGTTAGCATGTTAACGAAGAAATTAATGAAATTAATTTTTATCTACAGAAGCATATATGTTTTAGTGGGTTTTGGTGTTATTTTTTCTTTTAAATTAACTATTATTTCCTGGGTTTTTGAGGTTTGTTTTGGTTTTTTTGTTTGTTTGTTTGTTTGTTTCTGTTTGTTTGTTTTGGGTTTTTTTGGTTGTTGTTGTTGATTTATTTTTTCCTGTTTTTTGGTTTCTTGTGACAGTTTTAATGGAACAGCTCAACTCTTTGCGGGATTCTTTTTAGGAGAGAACATCTGTTGAAAAGAGCTCTCCATTCTGCAGAGAAACCATTCAACTTCATTGGTGGGACTCTGAAGGTTTAGCTTGCCAATTAAATTTGATGACACTACAAGGAAGACACTATAACTTGGAGTAATAAAGTCTTTAAAATTCTGCTTGCTTTTCAAGTTTCAATATTTTTAGAAATAAATATGAGATTTTCCACATCCAGGCAAATAAAGCCTTGAGCAACCTGGTCCAAGCTCACCAGCTTTTAGCAGCAGTTTGAACTCTCTGGCTTCAAGTTCCCTTTTGGTACCTCCTTTTCAATGACTGGGTTCCAATTGTTCAAAAACTCACCCTTTCCTAACCTCGAAGATTATAAACATTTTCCAGGAAATTATATTTTCTCGTAAATCCAAATTTTAACTAAATGTTCTGAAGTCATGATTACTTTGTATAAAGAAAATAGTTTAAAAAAGAAGAAAAAAAAAGTAAAATTTAGTCCCACTTAACTTTGACAGCATAATTTGATCTAATTTAGTTACATTTAGAACAATAGTGTGGACATTCTGACATTATGCCGTGGTTGTGGAATGCCTTTAACTTCCTCTCAAGGCACTTTTTTCACCCTCCTCAACAGCCTAATGAGCAAGTTAAACACATGAACTGCTCTGGGTGCTCACACTGCAAAAGCTTTTCATTGAATAAAAAGCTCTTGAAGAGCTAGTTTTAATGGTTCGAGAGAAACTGTAAAAGATTTATTGCTCTTTTACCCCTTTAGGCAGTAAAAAATTTGTGGTCATCACATTTGGATAAAGTTTGTTGGTTTTTTTTCTGTCTACTTTTGCTTCAAAAAGACAGGACATTTTAAAGTATTTATGTTTGTGAAGAGCTGCATTCTGAGTTTAAATAGTGCAGCACGTCTCACTAGAGTCCAGAACAAGAGGAAAAAAATTCTATGATGACCTTATGCACAAGAAGAAGCCACAAATCCAATAGGTTTCCTTATCAGATGGCACGATCCAGAATGCAGGTCATTTCTTGATTCATGGTCCTGGTTCCAAATAGAATGCTCTCAGTAACGCAGCAGGTGCCTGTTTCTGAGTCTTTGGAAGGGTCAGAGAGCCAAGTCATTATTAGAGTTACAGCAGCAGGGTCTTGAGGTACCACCAATGTGTTTAAAGCTGTCTTCATCTGGTAAATAAGTGAGAGTGCTGTGACCCTGCATCCCTGCCTACAGCCCATAGGATTACAGAACATCTCATGATTCTGCACTCCCTAAATTCTGCTATTTTGCAACAGCTACTGTTCTTGAGGGCAAGGTAAGAGTTTGTTTCTCTGAAGGACACTTTCATCCTGTTGAGCTCAGATTTCAATATTGCGGTGATCTGTGACGCTTCACAGCTTGTGTCCATGACTGGCAGAGGCTCCCAGGTTAAGATGTAAACCTTCTTTTATGGAAAAATGAAAAACAGTGTTTTCTTATTATTACATTTCATAGTGGATCATACCCTTTTTCTCCTAAAAGATAAGACCAGTTACACAATGAAATTTTAGGTGCTTTCTTCATAGATTTAATTGTCTACTAGTCTGATTTCTATATGTAATGAGCATACTTCATAAACTGAGCTCATTTTTTTTAACTCTCTCTATTGCACAAGACCAGGAAGCAATACAATTAGTCTTTCCTTACTGCAGTAAGCAATGGCTTTTGGAGATACTCTCTAGGTGATGTTCAAGTGCACAAAATATGTGGGATGTATCTAACTTTCACTTTATATTTCTGAACCATTTTACCGAAATATGTTGTTTTACAGTACCGTCCCGTTACACAAGTTTGAGGAGGAAGTGCTATAAAAACTGAATCACAGAATCAGACATTACTACTTTTCTATGTTGTCTTGGGTAGGGAGTAAAAAGATTGTGGATTTTCCTAGCACTGTTTAATTCCACTCACATCATGGCAGGGGGCATGGTTTCATTCAGTAGAAAATGCTGAGTCTTCAGAAGCCAGAAGTGGCATCAAAATTACCTCCATTATGGGAAAAAACAGAGCGTTCCTTTTAACATGTATCAAGCTGCAATTGCTGCTACTCTTGCTGAAGTCATGGAAGAAGGGGCAGCTGCTGCTAGTGCTGCTGCTGCTGCTGCTGCTGCTGCCACCACCCCTGGGGAAGGCAGCCCTTCTACTGTTGGCTATTTCTTTGCTCATGGAGAATACATATAAAAATGAGTTACTATGATTTCATTTGGGAAGAAAGATGTGTACAAAATTAAGCTTCTCAGAGCACTTGAAACGAACTTGTCTTGCTGGAGATATCTATGACAACTAATTCTGTTGACACAGAATTCTGCAAAAAGGATTATACTAACTGAACATAGAAACCCTGTGTCTCCCTAGAACAAAACAGTGCTTTTCAATATGAAAACTCCTTGTCTGACAGGAAACATAGATAATTTTCTTCAGGGGTATAACTGAAATGACATTTGGAGTACATTACTTTCTACAACTGATGTCTATTTCAGCACCATCTTTTTCAGAACCTTCTCAATGAGAAAAATATACTTATTCCATCATTTGAAACTGTAGCCTACATATTTTCCTGGACATAGGAGTTCTTTCACCACACTAAGCAAGTTACCCCAGTACAAAATCTTGGATAACATAAGGCAAATTAAAGATACAATATTGTGGCTTTCATCGCCATATGTAAACTTATCAGGTATATTCAGGTCTGAAGAAGATGTCTTAATGATACAGTTACCCATCCAGTATGACAATTTTAAAGAAAACTTGAACAGGACTTCAAAACAATGATCATAGTAGGAGATGAGCTCTTCAGGTTCTGTTTGTGATTGGTTCCATCTCAAATTCTGGAAGATGCCATGGACCTGTATCCAGTGCAATGAAAGCAAAACCAGCCTGGGTCACTAGGAGCAAAAGCTTGGCAATTCTGATTTCTTCTTATACAGAAGTTTACACATTCGTACTTCAGTTAAATCTATGCTAATTGACTCAGCTGTTCTCTACTACGCATATGTTTTTGGATGGCCCCATATTTTGTCCCCTGTCGTGCTAAGGGCATATTTTTCCTGCTGTTGACAGGTGGGGTTTTTTAATGTGTGTGTTTTGACACTTACTAACTTTTCAGCTTGGTGATTGTCTGTAAAATCAAATGTAAAATCATTTGTAAAATCAAATGACCTTATATTTTATAACACTCAGCTTTCTTTCCTTCCATTTCTTAAGAACATCTGATACTACTTAAACCATTCAAAACCCTTTCGGTTTTTTTTTGGCAGTTCAGAAATTTTAAATTCCTAAGCAATAAGTGTTCTCCTTCTAAAGATTTCCATCACTGTTCAAATCAATTTTAACAGTGCTTTTACAATGATGTATTAGCTCCCCTTTATATTTTCCTTTGTATATTTTGGTTCATTTTTTCTCAGTTTTTATTCATTACTAACATAACTTGTAATAAATTCCTTGACTGTAGTCATATAATAATTTTCACTTTCAATTAATTTATTGTCAGGTCAGCAGGCATTGTTTTCTGCATTGTCACAAGAGTTTCTCATCCTCTCCCATGTTTATAATACTGTTGCCTCAAATCAAGACCTCAGTTTTGACTGTAAAAGACTCTTGATGAAATTTGATTTTTCAAACGCTGTCCTGTAATTATTTTTAAGCAATCATTTTTCTTTCTTTATAGGGGGAGTTTTTTGTTTAATTTTGTATGTTAACTTTACTTTTTCCATTTTTCTATCAGCATCATCACTACTACCTGAGATTACTGGACATAATCCCACATTTTTCAGGTACTCTTAGATGCCTCTAACAGTCAGTTTCAACTGTGGCAAATCTCTCTTTTCTCCTGAGTACCGTCCTTAATCAAGTCATCCAAGATGCAATAAATTACCCATACTTTTTTGCAGATCTTGAGCACTGCAAGAATCAATGCATATATGATCAGTCTGGTTAGCAAAGGAGGTACAATGCAATATTCTGAGAATATTGCTGTGTGGAAGAATGGTGATATAGCACAGTAACACTCAGCTATTCACTGTGTTGGTCACAGACAATCCTTTTGTGTTTAGTAGTGTAGTCTCCAAGGGTATCTGCAATCACGATGGAGAAACTACTTGAAGCACCTGAATTTTATATCTCTAAATGACATGCATAAAAAAAGGTCCATCAACTCACCCTTTATCATTCCTTCAGATACCAAGTTTAAATAGCAGTTTTCCAATTTGTTTATGAAACAGCAAATGTACACCCTACGACACACTAAAACAAGACTGGGTTATACCTCTGAGTCACTGAATTTCACAGCATATTTTGTTTCCATGCATGGGTTTATGATAGGATAGACTAAGAAGAACCCCAAACATTTGGAACACATCATCAAAATAAAATAGCCCTCCGTAAAATAAAATAGCCCTTCATTTAAACTATGGCCTATAATTTTTTCATCTTCTACAAAATGGTTGGCAATTTACTTCTAGCATTAGATACATAATTTCCAACAAAAGTTACTCAAAATTCAGTCAGAACTACTGATTCATCCACCAATCTGCCAGAAAGCAACAAAAGGTAAAATAATCACCAGATCTTTAAAATTAGTTTTCTTTCCTTCTTAAAACTTACGACTAATTTAACACCTAGAAAGCAGTTTCACCTCCTGTTATTAAAACATTTTCAGAATATTTAAGTAAAACTATCTGTTATATGCCATATGTATGACTAGAGTCAAATAACATATGAAAATAAACATAACTTGAAGTTCAGTTGCATTCCTTTTTGAAGACATTTTTTCTTGATGTACCTGTAGAAGCCACTCCTTTTACCCTTCATGCCCCTTGCTACAACCCCAGATGGACCTTGACTTTCTAAACTTATCTCTCTGTCTTGCTTTGAAAGACAGGTGTCTGCTAAGGAAGGCAGGAGCCTCCCTTGGAATGGAAAATGTAAACACCTTCCCTCCAAGTTATTATAACTTTGAAATTAAGGGGNCTTTTGGCTGCCGCTTTTCCCCTTCGGTGCAGTTCCGGTCACAGCCAGCAGAGGCGCTGCTGGCTCCTGGTGGGCGGGGCAGGTGCAGTGATTCCCCCGTGGCTGCAGGGGGCGCTGTGGCGTGAGCTCAGGGGGCACAGGGGAATGGTGGCTCAGCCCAGATGGGGAGAGATGGAAGAGAGGCTTTTCTTCCCAAACATTGGGGCAGCTGATTCCAGTAGCCCTGCAGGACTCTTGGAAGCAGCAAGCTGGGACGGTAGGATGTCTCGGTAGATGGGGTGCCTGGCTACAGTGCAGCAAAAGCTCAGAGCAGTGCTGAAGAAACAGCGGGGGCAGGATAGTGGCAACCTGGCTCCCAGCAGGGCAGGGAGAGGCAGGCTCAGGATCCCAGGCACTCAAGCAGATGGGGAGAGGTCCCTCTTTTAGTGATGTGGTGTTAAGGTCTCGGGTCAGTGGCTGCTCTCATGAGCAGAGGCTCACCGCATGGCAGAAGAAGCAGCTCCGGGCTGGGCTCTGGCAGCAACAGCGAATTCCCTTCCCCAAGCAGCAGGTTTGACCGTCCTCCTCCAAAGCCAAGAGAGAGAGAGCCCGCAGCTGCCCCAGCCCCATCTTTTATCAGCCCAATTCTCACAGTATCTCTGCCCCTCGGAGAGAAGCTCCCAGGTAAGAGAAGTGCAACCAGATGCCATCCTCCCCTGAGCTTGGCCACTTATTTTGTTTTTCTTATGTATGTAGTCGTTAGTGTTTCCTAGCAACTTATGGGAAAAAAATTCCCTAAGTAAAAAGGAACAACAGGAAAGAAACCTAACCCCCAACACCCTCAGACCTTAAGAGTGACTAAATTCCTTCTGGGTCACCAGGTACTTCTTCCAGCTTGTCTTCACTTCCAATTTTATATGTGAGCATTTTGAGGAGCTCTGGTAATTTCTATAAGCCTTGTGTCACATTTGTTTGATGTTATTTTGCTCAGGATGAATTAATCTTGAGTTTAGAGGAGGTGACTCTTGAAAATCCACTGATTCTCCTGGAAACCTCCTCTCTTTACAAATTTATATAATGAAATTCTCCAAAGAGGCCTAAATCTACTTGTAAAAAGCTTAAGTCTGTGATCCTGCTTTTATTACCTTCGTTTTCCACTCCCATCTCCCCACTCTATCTCAGAATTTTGAACTCCACCATCTCTTAAACAGCCCAGCCAAGGCTGACCCAACCTTCTGATTTCCCACCATAACTTCCTTTTTTTCTTTTAATACCAAGTTCAGAAGAGCATCTTTTACCATCCGATCCTTGATAATCTGTGCCAGGATGTTGTCGTTGATGTACCCACTGCAAGACTACCCATTTTGGTCTACCCACTGATCCTGAACTCTTAAGTGGCTCATCATCCAGTCCAAGGTAGAACTCCATGAATTGCTACCGCTCTTTCCCAAAAGAGTGACTCCCCATTCTCACTTCTTCATTATGTTCTTTCTTAAAAATCCTATATACACTCAGGGTAGCATTCCAGTTGTGTGACCTATCCCACCACATCTCTTTCACCTCAAAGCAAACATAACACGCAGATCTCAAATTTCTCTCATTTGTTCCCCATGCTGTATACTTTACTGTAGGGTACTTCAGAGACGAAATAAATCATGTGCCTATCTCCAGCAGATTTCAACTCCTCCTCCAGACTAAAGACCTCTTAGAAAAATACTGTAGTGCTATCTTAATTGAAATTATTTTCTAGATATAACAATAATACCGGTGACAGAGAAGTATCAATAGGAAATCATATTCAACCTGTTAAATCAACCAATTTATACCCAAACACTATTGTAAACAAGTTTGTTGTTGTTTTTCAGTTGGTTGGGGTTTTTTTCCCTAGAATAGGGCAGGATATCATGTCTGCGGATAAGTGAATGACTGTGAGAAGGGTGGCCATATGGGCAGAAGTGTTTATATTCATCACTGTGAGAATAAAAGGACTCTTTTTACCTCTTAACCCTCCATGAGAAAAAGGAAGTAGGTTCATCAGGAGAATGATTGGATTCGTGTTCTCAGAGGAAAAAGTTCAATTTTAGCAAAAGTAATGGCAAAGAGGGAATTTTTTTTCATAAAATTCTGAAACAAGTTTTTACCTCCAAAATTTTTCACAGTGTGCAACAATTTACCCAGAGCAGTTTGAAATCTCTCAATATCTGACTTACTGAAGGAAAAATAAAGGAAACAATTTTACTTCTACAAATTAAAAATAAAATATATCAAAAACAAATGAGATGTGAAATTCTAAGAATTCAAAATAAGCTTTACTTCCTTAGTGTCTTTTTCAAGTTTTGATTGAGACTAGTTTTAGTCAATCAGTCATTTGCTCAGAACATTTTTTCTTTTCTGGCTTAATTTCATCTGCCTATTTTTCCTTTTCATTGCTATTCTTCTTTGCACCGAATTTCCACATCAAAGTTTAAAAATACTTGCATTTATAGAAAAAAAAATCATTATTAAAAATAATTAATTTGAGGAATATTTCATATGTTTCCTATAATTTTTCCCTGTCTTTATCATTTATACATCCAATCATTTATACATCCTATGCAACTGTCTTAGTCAAAAAGTTTGACTTAATTTTGTTGGTTAAAATGATGCATATTTAAACCAATAGTTTATTATGCATTAACAAGAGAAATAATAGACATTGTAGTTTTATTTCTCTCCAAACATAATTGGAATGCCTTACTGCAATGGTGAGGAAATTGACTATAAAATACCATAGTTAAAGCTTGTTTATTTGGCAAAACATCCCACATCAGAGACCTTCTCTTAAAATCTATATATTTTGAGTGCGACAAAAAAGTTTTGACAAATTACTCTACTCTATGTCATTTATTCAATGACATATCCACAACCTTCTCAACCTTGCTTCATCTCTTTGTAGAGTTTGATGTTCTCTGGCATGCCCAGCATAAATTTCCAGTCATTAGGAGCAAAAGCTGATTATTTATGCTTACCTACGAAGTATCGTATCAACCTGAATACAGAGAAAGGATATGAGTTGGACTTAAAAAGTTTTTCTCTGTACATTTGTTTGGAGCTGACAGAGCTGTTCAGGCGTACAGTTCAATACAACCAAGTTAGGGGAGAAAGAAAAATGTAAAATAAAATTTTCATTTCTCAAAGTGGGANCTTCATCTCTTTGTAGAGTTTGATGTTCTCTGGCATGCCCAGCATAAATTTCCAGTCGTTAGGGGCAAAAAGCTGATTATTTATGCTTACCTACAAAGTATCGTATCAACCTGAATACAGAGAAAGGATATGATTTGGAAACTTTATTTGGACTTAAAAAGTTTTACTCTGTACATTTGTTTGGAGCTGACAGAGCTGTTCAGGCGTACAGTTCAATACAACCAAGTTAGGGGAGAAAGAAAAATGTAAAATAAAATTTTCATTTCTCAAAGTGGGACATATTTGGTACAGATATATTTCTATGTATTCTTATCAAGATTTAAAAATCCAACATATTAAATATGTAAAACTATGGATTTAAGATTCTTCTTTCTCCTTCAGAAAAACAGCAAGCTAAGTACTAGAAATACTCTTCCCTTCCTTACACAAACATGTGAAGTCTTGTGCTCATCATTATTACCAGTATGATAATGCTGTAAAAATAATATTGCATTCAATAAGAAACCACACTTCACCTCTAAAATATCCAGATATTCCTATCAACACCTATGTCTTTATACAGCTACAATATTCTTGTGAATCTTCTGAATTAACATTCAAGACATTGACTATTCAATTACATTTCTAACCAAAAATATCTTTTTAATTTTCCTAAAATACAGTGCATGGGTTTATATTAACCATCACTTCTTTATTGCATTACCACTTCAATTCTCAGTATTAATTCTGCCAGTATGCTATCTTAAAGAAACACTACAGAGAAAGCAAATAGCAAGCTCTTCATAATCTTAAATTCTGAACTGTTGTTCATCGAACAGCAATCCAATTAATCTTGACTAGGGCAACACACTGCTAGTGACAACTCTATTTACACTTCCTTGAATTTAGAAAGCTTCAGTTTAAATAAAGGCAATTTGGCTGATGCTGTAAAACATAATTCTGTTCATCATTTGCAGTACTGTTCTGTGGGCTATTTCTGTTCACAGAAGCACAGTTTATGAATGTATATTAAGCTTTAGTTTCTTCATTAGCTTCTCATTACTGTTTCCTCCCAGTTCCCAACTTTGTGATTCCGTATGTCATTGTTACAATGTAGTATTTGTTCTGAGTTTGTCTAACAGCATGCTTCCAACAATGAAGGTGGAATTTACCTCAATACTCAAGAAATTCTATTTTAGCCATGGCATTCTGCTAAGATTATTGCTCTGATAATAATTTCTAGCATTGCCTCTGGTGATATTATCTATCATTGAGTTATAGGTGCCCTACTAGTATCAGTTTTCTTTTCTCTAGATAAGTAGAAACAATCTAGTAGATTGCAATATTTCCCAGATTTTGTCATTATTTTTAAATACCTCTAAGATGGCTTTGAAAAACTTAGGCCACTAGAAGAATATGTGCATTTTCATTCTTCATCTGCAGAAACAGTATTAGATCTTAGTTTGAACTCTATCCTTAATATAATGATCAATTTACTCTTGTGAAACTGTGTTGGACATTTTCATCAAACTTAGAGAATAGTTAGAATTACAGAACACATAGTTCTAACTTGGCAGAAAATAAATGTTCTCCTGAGATATTTTTCATTAAAAGGCCTAATTTTCTTTGATTCTTTAGATCTCTTGCAGGTAATACCACTGAAAAATTTGGAAAGTCTTGTATACAAGAATGAAGTATGAATTTGCTTTACTATTTTCACTTCAGAGATCAGAGTTTGTGAAATTCCTTCTTCTTTCCAAGAAGGAAGAAGGAGGATGGAAAAATGTGCAGTCAAAACACATGTAAACAAATGTTCGCAAAGTCCATGGTATTTACAATAAACTGAAAAACAAAAGATGACTGGCTGGAAGTAATGTCATCTTGTTTTATCCCTTCTTTGTTTCTGTCTTTATAGATTTTGGCAGCTTGTATTATTAAGAATACATTTTCTCTTCATTTAATTGAAGTAATTTAAATATAACATATACACACAATCCCTCCTCCCAAAATGCATAATCAGGATAATGCTACCCAGAATAATTAAAAATCAAGTTGGCTTGGCAATAGTTCAAACATATCAACTCAATGAGAGAGAAAATCAGATTCAATGAGGCTGGCCAGGGTGAGATAAGGTCCTTAGTGCTGAGTTTGGTGCAAAACCCCACAAACAAATAAGAAAAACAAATCGGGCATAAATACACGACCTTCCAAAAATTATGTGACCACAAATGAAAAAAATACCAATCCCTAGAGATCCTGATAATTATTAAAATGTAATAAATAAAATTGCTGTAATAGGATTAAAAATCTGATGAAACTTTACCATTTATGCTTTTTAGAGACTTACTATTGATTTATTGAATGTCTTTGCCACCCAAAAAGTATATAGCACATAGAAGTTTCAGCTTTCTCACTGCACTCAAGTAAAAAAAAATATAGCATAGACTATGGCTTGGCAGGTTTGACCGAATATATTTGCTATCATATACATAGAGACTATGAATTTATATGAATTTAATTTATTTCTTACCTTCTATGCATATAGAAAAATTTCCATCCAACAAGACCCTGAGAGAAACATTTAGTCTGAATACCAGAAAAAAATTGTTGTTAGATGAATCAATGATGATATTTTATGGCCCTGATATTTTATCACATAATAATGAATTTTTTTTCTGTTTTGCAGTGGTAGAAAGTATCCTAAAAGACATGGCAAATAGCATTTTTCAACCCTACAATATTCAAAGAAAGGAAATGGTATTGTCCTTTATATTGATCTGTTTTCAGAGGCAATTAAAATGCATGTGTGGGGGAAAAAAGAAAAAAAAAATAATTGTCTTTTCTTAAGAAGGGAAAGCATTATTTTATTTTCATCTGTTCATGCTTAGCACACTTATTTTTCTTCTAGAAGCTTTAAATCATTGTTTCGAGTACCTAATATTTCACTACATTTCAGATTACTAAATACATTTTCTTCATCTTGAAAATCAGAGTGGTTTAGGCTGGGAGGAATTGTGAAGATCACCTTGTCCCAACTTTATTGCCATGCACAAGGACACCTTCCACTAGGCCAGGTTGCTCAGAGCTCCATTCAGCCTGGTCTTAAACACTTACAGCAATAGGGCAACCACAGCTTCCCTGGGCAACCTCTTTCTGTGCCTCACCACCTTCACAGTAATTAATTTATTCTTAATATTCAATCTAAATCTACCCTCTTTCAGTTTGAAGCCACTCCCCCTTGTCCTATGCCCTTCCTGTATGTCCCTTTTTGGTACTGGAAGTCTACAATAAGGTCTCCAAATGCACAGGATGAATTATCAAGAAAACACTAACATTCTGACACAACCTTTTGGTATCTTTTCCAGCTTATGGTTCATTGGAATGTTACTGGAAGCCCAAAGAAAAGACATGACACTTTTCTGTGTCTAGGTCTACCAGACAATAGGTTGCATAATGTGGAACAACCTGGATACTGATCAAATTGTCTGTCCTCCAACGCATTATCTTTTTTGCTCTAAAAGAGAATAAAACTTAGGACTTCCAAAGCAGACACGGAAGGGGCCATCATTTCAACTCTCCTAACAGGAAAAATATAGCATTGCAATTTTCTGACTGGAATGTGAATAAGATATTTTATGCAATAATATAATGCCTACAGATTATTCCTAATTGTGGCTAATTCCCCCTGAGATGCTGTAGCTGTATTTCTGCTATAAAGAGACATTTGTAAATAAGGTGGTGAAAAAGAGAGCAGTTAAGTTTTAACGTGGAGCTTATGTGCAACAGGGAAATCCTTGAATGACCTGTAAAACTATCACCATTGAACTACCTAATCCTCTTTTAAGAGTCAAGGACTTGACCCATAAACTGCAAGAAATTTAACAAATGACCTTGCTTCTAAAACAACTGGTGCTATTTTAAAAATGTGAGTAAGGTTAGGTCTCACATGGTAGTCTAGTCTGCCTGGTTTTTCTTCTACAGCTGAGCTTCAGGGAAACCGAAAAATCATCTCTAGAGGTAAAAAATGGCATAATCTGAACAAAGGAACCTTCTTCCTGATTACACCAGTTAGCGAATGCCTTGTATTCTGTAGCCTGCTTATACCTTTTCAATAATTAATTTTTCTGCCCTACCTATGATTGGTTTTGCTGTTATACTAGAACCCTACTCTTTACCCTTTCAATGTAAACTGCACTACACATGCACTATTTGAATATAGTATTTTGCCTATTTCCCTTTTGTATTTTTGTTTGAGTAATGAGCTACTGTAAGCACAACTACCACATTCCATGTTACTTAAAGGTAAAGAAAGTAGTCTTATATTACAGCTTATAAAGAGAAAAACATTCCTGCTTTCTGTTCAATTCTATTTTTGAGAGGGACAGATTTTTGGAAGAAAATTGATATAGTCTGTCTCCAAATATTTGCTGAAATTTAAATAATTAATTTCAATTTAATGTCTCACTATAAATTAGTTTTTGTCTTTTGCATAACTTGTTATCCTAGGAGACCTGTCCTCAGCAGCTGAGGCTGGTCTCACCCTTATGGAGATGTGATGTGAGATTTGAGACACCTTGTCCATTAGCACCTTGCAGAAGTGCATTTAGTATAACCATAGGGGGAAGAGAAATGACATATTTTGAGATCTTGTTTGTTCCTGTTCTTAAAACCATTTCAAAAGGGAATGTAAAAGTCAGTGCATATGGCACAAATGTAATTCTGGACAGAGATTCCATATGAATTACAGCTCAGAGACAACATCATCATCTGTCCAAGAAGTCCTTTCTGATCTCCTTGCTCAAAACACAAGAGAATCAGAGAAAGCATGTGACTGTGACACCATGAGAGAACCAGAGCAAAGCAGCTGGATCTCCAGTGTAATAAAAAATGAAGTTAAAAAGAGGTGCTTGATAAGCCCTCCAATCTAATGTTATTACTCCTTGATGGTCTATGACTTAGTCATTGACTGAATTTCTTAACACTCTGTAATGACAATAGAAGCTTTTTTATGGTGAGAAATTTTGGCTCAGCTTTGAAGCTTTGTATTAGAACATCTTATTCCACAAAAAACGTCAATGCAGTCAATAAGCTGCTGATGCATTAAGGCATCACTATTTATTAAAAAAAAAGCCAATTGCAATTTCTTGAACGAAAGTTTTTTGATAAACATTAGTTTAGTCTAGGAGTGAACTAATTGGTACTTGAATGCACTTTGTATAAAATATTTTTCATTTTATTGGAAATTTAGCAATACAAATAGAAGAAAAAAATATTTGGGTCCTATTTCTTCCTTAAATAGACTGTTTTATGCTTCTATTAGTATTTGCTTGGCTAAAATCTTTATATGTATTTAGGGTAAAAATAAAATTTTATTGGTACATTTTGGTTGACAACAAATATGGACAAGAGTTTAAGTACCTTTAGACTATTTTCTTAGCATAGTATGAAAAATATCTTCTGTAATTTCCAAACTAAAATTTTTAAGTAGAAAATAAATTCATACACCTTCATATTCCTTATAATTTTAATAAGTTTACCAGTGCAGTGAAAACTCCTAAGAGAGTACATCATGGCAAGGCCGCTACAAAACAAATAAAACTGCAATTACAAATTATATGTAACAAGTGCAGCTGCATTACATTTAATGGAAGGAGGAATAGAAGTAGACGGAAAAACAAAATAAATGGTCACTTAACGTGAAATTTACAGTTCAGTATCACTCCTCTATATAAACACCCCTTTCAAATGAAATTGCCCATTCAGGAAGCAAGGGAGGATACTTGGTCTTTTTTTGTGTTTGCATTCAAGAACTTAAAGGATCAGCTATTTATTGGAAAAAGATCACCTTAAGACCTTAAATTGGGAGTAGGTGCATGGTAAGTAAAGAAAAGATGATTAAAACATCTAAAGATTAAAAACACTGGAAAAGTGCATGGATGCGGCAGTTATAAAGAGCTATTTCATCCTATGTGTGATTTTGTATTGACTGGGCTCCTGAACCTTATGCTAGCCAAGGAAAGTTAAAAACGCTCTTCTAGATAAAACCATCTTCTTACATTAAAATCAAGTACTTGGAGACTACCCCATCATCCCTAGAAATCTTCTGGAGTTGATATTATTCTGAATTCAAAATTATTAAGGGATTTGGGAAAAGCTGATATGTTCTGTTGTGATAAAGAACTCACTGAACTATGAGTATCTGCGGCCTGACTTGAGGAGCAGACCTAGAGCTGTAGGACAATAGATGTGCTGGTTCAGTGCTTGTTAAGGAAGCAATTCCCTAACAAAAAGACACCTGAAAATGTGACTGAATATTGCATCTCCTTGAAAATATCACTGAAAGGAGATACACATGCTGGAAAGACACAAAGTTCAAATACTGCAAAATATGAAGAACGTTTCAGTTCTAAATATCTATTTTCCTTTCTATTGGGAAGTAATCAGCTGTTGGTACACATACCTATTTTCAGAAGTATTACTGGAGGATGCACAATAAAACTTTTTACATACTCTGAGAAGGTTCTATATCTAAGAGAAATACAGTGTGTTTTCTTGTAAATTAATCCAGGAGCAAGGTAAAATTGTCTCTCTTTTGCCAGTGAGCAAGTGTGTATGGACACATTGCATTCATCTCTACATTATATCCATTCCACTCTTTTTCACTGTCTTAAGAAAAAAGAATGACAACTGTCATTATAAGTCTTGGAAAATATTTTTATTCATAGACCTCAGTGTGCTTTATAAAAGGAGATAAAATTCAGTAATTTTGATACAAGATGAAATGGATTCAAAAAAAGTTGCACTTAACACTAAACAATTCTGATTTCAATTCAAATGCGTTCTCCACCAAGCATGCAATTTATCTGAACACTGGATAGCATACAGGATTCTTATTCTTGATGAGACTTCTGAAGGGAAATTAATATAATCAAGAATAGAAAACCAAAACATATAAATTAAACAGTTAAAAACTCAAACTGGCAATAGTTTCTCACCATATGCTCTGCTCAAAACTTGATGGTTAAACATGCAAAGACATCAGGTCATTGCCTGAAAATAAGAACCTGTGTCTTTGTAAGTTGACCAACTGTGTTGCCAGCATGTATAAATGATTTACACTACTGGAAATGCAGAGGGCTCTGTGGAGTAACAGCATGTGACATACTATTACAAAGCTAATGTTGAATTAGCTGCCTGGAACTTGACTGATGAGTGCCTATACATTTAGCATTATTCCAATATAAAAATCTTGCAGAATTTTAGTCAAGAAGGTGGTATTGTTATTACAAAACCGCTTTGCTTTATAACCAATTGAGCCCATGGAAGGTAATCTTAGTGTCAAGCATTTGTACAATGCTTGATAACCATTAAACTAATCTTGACTGTACACAGCATACATACACCAGAAATGCATTTTTAAAATAATTTTTAAATTTTATTTCATTTAATTCCTGTGTGATGAATTTGAATGGATTACAGATGTGATACAAAATTTCAGAATTAATTTTTCTATATTCTAAAATAAAATTTGTGTTTCTAAATTGCAAAATAAATCTTAAAATGCAGAATCTCAGTTCTTGTTATTACATGCCTTTATGCCTTTATTTACTTTTTAACTTTTCCTACTTGGTGTTTATCTTTTTTTTTTTGAGCAGGGTGGGGGGGGGAAGGGGATATTTTCCCACCAAGTATCATAGGTCACCTTGATCATTCCCTTAGTTGCAAAGATATACCCATACATATAATTTTCAGTCCCAAGAGATATGCAATTAGCCTGTTCTACAAGACCTATACATTGAACTCCATTAAAAATTAAGTTAGGGATGCTTTAAATTTTAAACGCCATACATAGTTATATATCTTCACTGAACTTCAAAAATCCAAAACAAACAAACACCAAAAAAAACCCAAACCCAAAACCAACCAACCAAGCAGCCAAACAAACCACCAGAAATATCAAAGTAAAAAAATATTCTCAAGAATTTTATGAATTTTCTGCAGAGACAGCTAATTTAAATTGTTTCATTAACTAAGAATAAATTTACAGCATTACCTTATCTGAATTGTTTGAGGTTCAACAGTCACTAAAATGTGACCCTCTCAGAAAAAGTCCATAGGATATCAAATCTTCAAATATATCTCTACACTTTCAAAGGATTCCAAACCCTCAGGTATGATCCTGGCTGGAGGATTAAAATTTAATCATGATGGTACCTATCATGAGACCTATTTTGTACCTGGTTCAGAGCCACAAAAGAAAGCTTGCATTGCAGAATCAGATCTTTCTCCTCATGTTGGACTACAGCTCCTGTTACTGCAAAACTTTAAGAAAAAAGTTAATTGCAGAATAAATAAATCAACAGAAATTCAATCCATATGAAATGCTTAATTGGGAACAGCTGGCATTTTTGTCATCCTTTCCATCCTGCTGCCAGTTATTTGTGAAATATAATGATGAATTATTATGCTTCTCACTATATTTTCATACATGAATCTGTTGTGTGCTGTCTTCTAAAATATGTGCACTTCCTACAAAAAATTATATATATCTATTTTTAAATTCCATCAATAATAGTGATGTCAAAGATGTCTTATAGGAAAATAAATATCAAAACTGAATTGTCAATTTATGACATAGTGATATTTTCACTATTCACTATTCACACTATTTTTTCTCCTTAATTTAGGAGGAAGAAATTATGCATTGCAATGAAATTAGTTAATTCTGTTATCCAACATTGCTTACTCAACGTGTTGATTAGGACTCTAGAAAACTGCCAGAGGAAGTAAGAAAATAAGTAAATAATTGCATACATTTTCAGAGTTTTTGAAGTGACCATCAGGGAACTTAAAGCTTGAGATATTAAGACCAGTTAATGCATAGATGAATCCTAGGGATTTTTTTTTTCCCTATGGAAGTGAAGTAGTTTTTATCATTTAGGAACAAAAGTACTATTCTGTCAAATTTTGGCAGAAAATTATCTTCCTGCCTGGAAGGTGGGCAAGGGAAATGTCAGAAGTGGTATCATCCCTACAAACAATTTTGTCTCCCATCCCAACTGCAGGTTTCAAAGACTGAGAGGATTATCTTTGCACAGATATGCCATATCTGAAAGATGGGAGGAACAAAGTCTCAAGGAAAGGGCTGAACTTAAGGAAAAGTAAGACAGACATCTTGAGAGTTGATGAATCAGTGGCAAAACAAAGAAAATGGAAAGCAAAACTTCATAGCTCTGCTCTCCACAGCAGAGCTAAATGATCATGTAACCCTGTGGCCCAGTAACTCTGCTGTTACTTGCAACAGACAGTGTTTTATGATATGTTTCCAGTGACATCTGGGCTGGGCGGGGTCTGCCAGAAGGGTTCTTATAGCCTATAACTTGTCTAATAATGAGTTATCCAATATTTATCTGAGTAAATAAAGGTACTGCACCCTTTGCTTTGGCACCTCAAAATTATATTTTTCAAAAGTAGATGTAAACCCCACAGCAGTACCCCACTACTAAAATATTAATATCTCCATATTTTGCGTGCCTTTCCCCTCAGTCCTGCCCCCTCCTCCAGAAGCCATGTCCTTGCTTTGCTGGAGGCACAATCTTGTCAACACACAAGAAAGCACCAAGCCAAGAATTGCATAAATTCTTAAAGCATCTTCAGCAGCACTTCTCCTTGGGCCTCTTGTGCACAGGAAAGAATATTTTGGGTTTGTCCATAAAAAGTAGATGAATCTAAATATGGATTCTGACTGCTTTTTGTTATATATGTTGAAATAAAATATGGTAAATGCTACTTTTAGTTAACTCAACACATTCAATGATCACATAGTTAAATTAAGAGTATTCTCAGCATCAAGTGATGTAAACCAGAAAAGCTAACATCAAATGTTAGTGGTTTAGTAGTTAAATGTCTTTCTCAAGATCATCACAGCCAGTGCCAAACTTGAAGCAATAATCTTCTAGATCATTGAGACCATAGCTTTTCTCAATTACCTGTATTCATATTTGGAAGAATTCTGATGTAATTTTCTTAATTACTTCCCATTTCCATTGTATTATTGAAGAAATCAAGAGTTCTGGGTGCAAATTTATTGATTTAAAGCACTGCAATTCTTGATCAAAGATAATTGCATTTCTTTTCTTTTTTCTTTCCTTTTTTATTTTCAAACTCATGTGACAGCATAAAATATTAGGTTGCTATGCAACCTTAAAAACCTGCTTTATACACAATAATGAAATGAAATTTATTGAACTCTATAATGGGAATGATGAAAAAATCCATTCTCAGTCATCACTGTCACTATTTGAATTAATTAGTACCAATACCACAATATTGGTCTAATTTACCTTATGGCATTGTAAGTCCTAGGAAGATTTAGCTTCTGATGAACTTCTTACATATGAATCACTTAGAAGTAATTTTGTATTTATTATAATCAACAATTAAATCAGATGTGATAAGCAACAAGCAGAAGTTTCTATTGTACTCAGTGGGTTGCTTTGGTTTGTTTTTTCCTAATGTGGTCTGCATCTATTCAGAACCTTTTTATTGATTCTTGCATCATTATTCTGAGTTCATAAACAGCAGTAGATCTAACATAATGATTGTGTCAGAATATCTTATCGCAGCTACAATGAAGTATTAATTCATATGAAATTATTTTCCCCTGGTTTCCAATAAAATTTAAAATTTAATTTATTTTTAATTTATTTCTAGTACAGGTAAGTATAGTAGAGAAATAATTAGCAGTGTTCTATGTTGGATTGTTCGCTCAAAAATAATTTTATGAGCTGAAACATCTGTCACTTCTTGGTGAACTCACTAAAATATTTCAGTTACTTCAGCTTTGGATAGTTCAACTCTGGGTATAAGAGTAGTCATTTCTTTCTCTACCTCTAGGCTCTGTGAAACCCCTTTTTCCTGACCATACTTCTGTCCACATCTCTTTCCAGGCAGATATGGAAATTTCTATTTGTGAGTGTGAGTGGGATCTCCATTTATTATTTTCATAGAATGCATTTTTTGCCCAGAATTTTCTGAAGTTTGGAATTTCTGTATTTATCAAAAAACAGGTATTCTGTGAAAAAAATAATTCTGCAGCTACCTAAATAGTTTTGTTATTGTTATGAATCCTCTTATTCCCATTTTCATACTTACTAGCAATTATATGCATTCTAACTAAAGAGCACTGCCTTTATGACGGATGCTCTAAGAAAAAAAAAAAGATTCTGAGAATTACTATTTACTTTGCTGTATTCTTGGTCACAAGATATTTTTGCTTTCCTTTGAGAAAACTTTGTAAACGTATTCATATTTCTATTAATTTTTCTAATATTTCTATAACACTTTTGTAACTATTCATGTTTATTCATTGAAATAAATCATTGCAGCATCCTAGTTACAGCCTATAACTTTTATTGCTAATCATAATAATATGAGAACTATAACTTTTTTTTTTGTTTGTTTGTTTGGTTGGTCGGGTTTTTTTTGGTTTTTTTTTTTTTTTTTTTTAATTTTTTTTAATTAACTNTATTGTTAAATAGACTTCTTAGGTCCACGGGCAAAAAGATTTATTTATAGAACACTGCACAATGAAACTGCATAAATTAAAAAACATTTCTATAATGTCTTAAATATTTTGGAAGTGTAGAAATCTTATAGAGATGTGAAGAAAACTGATTATGCAAAAAAAAAAAAAAGAAAATACAAACAAATGAAAGGCAGAGATGGTTGAATCTCTGCCAGATTTTAATCAACTAATGTTGAAATGTTTGCTATAATTTTGCAGAATAATTTAAATGCAGCTATTCCAAGACAGAGACTGCTCAGCCAAGGTAATTCATTAACTAAAATTATCCATTGAAAATAGAAATTTTTATAATATTTTGGTGATACAAAAATTTCTATATAATACACAAATATAGAGGACACTTAGTTGGATCATAATGTCTCTCAGTGCAAAATATGTTTTATAAAATATTGATTCATTCATAATTTAATGGTGTCCTTAGAAAAAGTGCTTTTTTATTTGGTGCCCGTCAGAAAAAGACTGAATAAATATAATGGTAGTGATAGGAATAATAATAACCTGACCCTTAAAATCTGTGTAGAAGAAAAAAAAATCAAAATTTTACTAATTATAACCATAAAATGAGAAATATTTATTCACTTGTGGTTTAAGATATTATTAATGCAAAGTTTGATATTTAGGTTGTGCTATTCATGTATGTTTTCTAATTCAACACTGTATTTCCTTGATTTTTCTTCTTTGAAATTCAGGTTCACTTACATGGGGGATTTATTTTAGTGACAAAGCAGTTTGAGGGAGAGATCTGTGATCTCTTCTGCTTCATCAAACCTGTCCTTCTTCTTGTATTAGTTTTGCCTGGAGCACATAGTTCATCTTCCCCAGCAACATGACAGGGTTTTTATATTTGATTCCGTCATCACCCACTCAACTTCACAGATAAATAAGCTGGTTATATTTTTTGTCTTTTAGAATCAGCAAGTGCTCTCTAGGTTTCTCTGCACACTTTGCATCCTCTCAACAGAATTCATCTTACCTTCTTTATTTCTTTTATTCCTATAATTAGATGCCCATTAATATGTAAATTCCTGCAATTTCAGCATTATGTCACCATCACATTTTTACTCCCACATTTATTGCCTTTATTAAAACCACAAGTAAACGAGCAAACAAAAGCTATCAATCTATGTTGCATGCAAAGAGAAATCAGATTTTCTCCTGCAGTCACAAAACCTTCTGTGCTTTTGGTGGTGCCATATACATATATATTCCTTAATGCTTACAATATTATTCTCACAGTCTCTTAAAACCTTGTTCTCTATATCAAGGGGAGAGCTGGGTTGTCATTTCCTACTTATTATATAGCCGTATTTTTCTATTTCCACCCCAAGATGGAAAGAAAATATTCTTTTTTTAATTGAGCCTAAACATGGCAGTGTGCTCTTGTTCACAATTTGCATAAGAAGCTCTTAAATGAATTCTGCTGTTGGCAATGATATTCCTAACTGGTTCCCTAAACTTACAGCATGAAAAATAAGGAACATGAATGCCCAGTACAGAATTAAATAATCACAGCTTCATTAAAAATGATTAAACAAAAGATGAAATGAAAATCAAATGAAATAAAATAAAATGAGCAGATCACCATAACTACACAAATCTTTGTAACTTCAGTAAGTAACTAAACCCCCCGCAGCTGCTCGTTTACTGACCCCTTCAGTAAGATGGGGGAGAGAATCAGAAGAGTAAAAATGGGGAAACTCATGGGTTGAGGTAGTAGGGAAAGAAAAACCCATGCACAAGCAAAGTGAAACAAGGAATCGTTTCACCAATTCCCAGAGGCAGGCAGGTGTTCTGCCTTTCCCAGGAGAGCAGGGCTCCATCACACCAAATGGTGGCTTGAGAAGGCAAACATCATCACTCCAAACTTCCTTCCTTTCTCTTTTTTCCCCTCCCTTTGTATGCCAAGCACGGTGCCATGTGGTCTGGAATATGACTTTGGTCAGCTGGGGTCAGTTGTCCTGGCTGTCCCAGCTCCTCTGCACCCCCAACCTCCTGGCTGATGGGGTTCTGTGAGAAGCCAAAAAGGTCTTGACACTGTGCAAACACGGCTCAGCAGAAACTGAAACATCCCTGTTATCAGCTCTGTTTTCAGCACAAACACAGAACATGGCCCCATAACAGCTACTGCTAAGAAAATTAACTCCACCCAAACCAAAACCAGCACAACAAAAATATATTGCTAATTTAAGTAACCTAGAATCAGAAGGTGAGCTGTAAGGCTTCTGCAACCTTGTTTCTAGTACATTTAGATGTAAAGCGAAAAAAGTTAATAAGCAACTTGGGAGTAAGTACAGAGTTTATTCTTACTTTTTGAGCAAAAAAAACCCTCAAAAATCTGAACTAAATTTCCCTCTAGCAAACAACGTTTCTTGTTAAATTTCCTGGATATATAACATGGCTTGACTCCCAACATTTTTTTAGCTGAGGTACTAGCAAAAACAGAATTTTTAAATAAAAAATTTTAAAAAATTGTTTTCAATATAGTAGAATGAGTAGGTGGTCACCTGAAGAGAAGGACTAACTGATTGACTAACATATATTACTATAAATTAAAAATCTCACATGAAATATGACGGGTTCTGTCATATAGAACGTCTGACTCTTACTTTGATTTTACTACTAGGTTACTAGGATCTGAAAGGAAGACTTTAGTTTTCTGTCTCTACTCAGTATCACCAGATAACCTTGTACATTTTAATATGGATTTTTTTACACTCAGTTGGTTCTTTTCAGAGGGTGATCATTTCTCCATATTACTGCATTATATGATGAGCTGCTTATAGTGGTAAATTGTATTATTACTTATACCTCAACAGTTTTTGGAAAAACATGTTATTAGGGCCCCTGGAGTCTTTAGGTAATGTCAATCCTTGACATTTTTATTTATTTATTTTATTATTTATTATTTTTATTTAGTTATTATTGCTTTATTTCTTACGTAAGTATTTTTATCAGACCTTTTTCTCTGCATAATTCATCCAGTTCACAAACAATTCCTTTTTTAGCAACCTCCTTTTTTATTGTTCAAAGTGCATGGAGTAATCATCTAGATAACAGAGAATTTTCCATGGTTGGATGGTTGACTTTTCCAAAATGGTGAAAAATACTAATGTGATTTCAGGCAATTAGGAAATATCCTTTTGTGCAACATCGTTTTACAAACAAAAAAACTAATGAACTAACCAAACCCCAGAATCCTAAAATTCTAAGCATTATTGTGTAGTGTACTGAAAATTTTAAGTAATATTTTTTTCCGTAAAAATGTGTATTTTATTAAAACAATTGGTTTTTTTGTTTTGTTTTTTTTTTTTAATCTTTCCAGTCCTTACAGAATCTTACTAGATATGACTAATAAAGGGGATGCCAAATTGAAATGCATACAGTTTATGATGGAAATTATGATCTTTCTTCAGTTTGCTTTTGAAGTATTTATCTCAGAGAGAAGTATCAGTAATAGCTTCATATGAGATATACACAGAGTAAAACTTAATTAGTAATTTAAATGTACACCAAATAGGAACATTCTGAATCCCAATTAAAATTAATGGCTGCAATTAATTCAGGATTATTAGTCACCATCTTGTTCCCTGTTCCAGCTGCTGACATTTCCAAGTAAATGAGACAGTGTTTGGCGAATCTATGTCACAAACAACACCATCAAGGGATGCTGTCAGCTGTTTGTTTGTCAGAAGGATGTTAAAACCTTTCTATCTGCCTTAAAGTTGCCTTTGTGAGGGATCTACCAATCACAAAATCTGCCAGATCACCAACTGCATAATGTGAAAAAGCTTCCATGAGTCCTGAGATAAGCACAGAGCTGCTCAACTCCTCATGTGTATTAATCTTTCTCATTAACATGTAAGGAAATAGAAATTCAGATTTGTTTGTAAATATTTGTCAAGAGGACTAATATTTCCTTCGTATAAAAGTCACAACCATATTCTTGAGAGTACAAGATCTTACAATAAGCAATTTAGGGATCATCTTTATTTTGTCCTTATGTCAAGAAGCAATTTATTCAGAGCTTTTGCGCATATTTGTTAAGCTATGCATTTTAACCCAAAACTAATTCAAATCCAGACAAATGTGAAATTCCTATTTGTCTGGGGAAATATTTCATTACATATGCATTAAGTCTCACCCCTTCTTTTACATGTGATTATTATACTACATTCATTTTGAAACTGATGAAATGCAAACCACAGACAAAATTTCACCTGAAGTCAAAGGGGGAGTCTTACACTAGACCCTTAGTACTCATTCCCCACATCCAGTGATCCAGTGAATAAATGACATCTTTCCAAACTGAACTAAAATCTATGTTTAATTTCTCATATTTGCTATGGATTATGCTATGCAGCATGATAAAATCTTGTAAACATTGCAAAATAAGGCTGTACTTTGTCACCTTAGACTATTACTTCATGTAAGGTAAAATCCAACAAAAATTTTAACATGACAAAAATAGCCCTTTTACTGAGGTCACTGGCAAAAATATCTGCCTTTAATTTCCAAAATTATGTATGTAAATAAAATTTCACCATGTGAAAAAGACAGAATGGAATATTAGTTTGGAAAACTTCAGTAGACATGTCATGTAACAAATACATTTTGGGTCCATGAGGTTAGGTGCTACTAGTTTTTTAAGCATGTGAGTAGAAAATAACACATTGTTTTTTGGTGTTTTTAGGCAGGCCTGAAACTGTGCTTGGCATTTCTTTTCAATTGGCAACATTACAAGCAGCAAAGTCTGCAAAATCTCTGGTATTTAGGATAATATTTTCTGTATTGCCCAAAACTGTCAATAGATAAAAAGTATCTTTTTGCACAGGAGATATCTAGGTTCAAGCATTTTATTTCTTAAATTCAGTTTCCCCTAAAAATCACCGCTTTTCTATCTTAATTTCATTCTATGTCACAACTACAGCTACAAATTACTTCTCTGGGTTTAGGCTGTGCTCTGTAATCAGCACAGTTAAAACATACATCACAAGAAATTGAACCAGGGCAAACCCTTTTTTAGTCCTGCCATCTATTAAAACCCCTGTTTTCTGTGAAAGGCTCCTTAATGCTTTGTGGGTGTCTGCTGTTAAGTTTATGTTTCTGTTGCTTTACAGAAACTCAGACCTGCAAAATACCTGTAACTTCCTTAACAAATGTGCAATCCTGCTCCCATCACTGCTTTCTGACTGCATGCTTTTGAAACTTATGGACCCTTTCTAACTTGTGATAAGTCAAGTAGTTGATATGATAAAAGATGTTATCTTTACTTATCCACTTTAGCTTGCCAAAAGTCTGTGAGAAAGAAATTCTTGTAGTAGATCATGTTATGTTTCTGTAATGGATGTGTTTTCCCTGTTCCACAGTCTGAAGAAATCAGAAAGCAATTTTACCTATCTTGTAGATTAGCAAGAGAAATTTCCAGGTTTAGCGAGCCAGCTCAATGGCACTCAATATCTCTTTCTTTGGCATGTAGGTCAGAGTTTTTCCCAAGACATACTTTTGTTCAAGGCTATTCACAATGTACTATGTGAATGAGAACATATGACGGCTACAGTATGGCAATATATGATGCAGAGTATTGGGATTTCTGACAATTGTTATTTCTTGATTTATTTCATATTTGAAATTTTGAGATGCAACCTTGGAAACGGAGAGCTGAAAGAGTAAGAGGACACCACCATGTGAAGAACAAATTACCAGTGTGATAGGGAGACCTCCCTGATGGACAGCCTCAGAAATGGAAAGAATTTGTTCATGTGATAATGAACTTTATGTTTTCAATGTGAGATGACAGAAAAGAAAAGCCAATTCTTTCCAATTTAGAGCTGAATATGCAGAGATATCTCGAGAGAAAGCAAACAGGCAGCACTTTTCTCTGGGAATTTCTGGTGGAGTAATACTTGGAATATGGGATTCAGTTCAAGAAACTATCTTCCAGATAAACATTTGTAAACTGTAGGGACTTCAGAAACAGCCATGACAATTCTAGAAAATTACACATCTGTGGCTTGTCTAATGCCTGGAGTGAAACAAGAAATCAATAAGCAGTTGAAGGATGAAAACCCAGAAGACAAAATTGTTATTTTAAAGAATGCATGAGAGTGTAACAAGAAATAGTGTTGCTATGATGTTGAATAACAATAAAGAAAGTTGAACTAGCTATTTCAAACATATCCCAAGTTCTATTAAAGCAGCAGTATTACTTTTCTGAGGGAAATTACAAGAACCTTTTGCTAAATAAAACAAAATACAAAAAAAATATTTTAAAGCTACTTTTTTGTACCTTACCTAGTAAAATAAAGAAGAAAGACAGCTCCTGGAGACCTGGGCTGACAGATTTGTTTGTTCTTTCAAAACTCTTTTTTCCTCTATATTACACTATCTATCCTTGTATTGTTAGTGGAATAAATTTTATATTTCAGTATTTGCATGTATTAAAACTTTAAAGTAATTTTAAAAATTATTTTAGTTACATCTCCTTAATATATGTGTATCCATGACCAAGAAAATTAAATCATTCAGCTCTGAAAATTTAGGTAAAAATCCTATTTCAAAACTTTTAGAATACAAATTGGGATTTGTTGGAAACATTTCATTCCTCTTTAGAAATGGTTTTCCCTAGGACTGATTTGCTGATTTCATTTTACCTGGACATGAGAGATCATGTCTTATTAGGGATTACATCCTCACGAATGCTTGAAAAATTATTATGTGAACATGTCTTAGGTTAAACAGAGAGATCAACCTCCTTGCAACCCTGAACAGTCACTGCATACATGCCTGAGTCTGAATACACAAAAAGACTTCATTTTACAGTTAGACACTTTGGATCACTTTAATAACTGTCTTCCAAAAATGAATGAAAATAAAAGAAATACAGTACTAAAATTTACAAAATTTAATTGTACTTACTTACAACTTAATTATGATTGTTTCAACTGTATTAATTATATTGTTTTCTATCTTCTACTATATGAACAGAATAATTGGAAATTTTATGAAGTTTGCAATTATTCTGTATTGGTTTAAATTTCTGATACACTAAAATAATTCCAAGATACCATGCTCAAATGTTGCAAAAACACCCCAAATGTAATGAAAATAGTTGAGCTCATCAAACTGCCGAAAAAGATTATTTTTTCCTTCTCAGTGATGATTGAGATCAGCTTCTCAGTGTTAGTCTTTTCTAGCAGAATTCCACTGTTTGACTAATTCTAGAAACAACAAAAATATCACCACTGTTTATTTGGTCTGAAGTTCAAGGGTAAAATATGCAGCAATTGGTAGGGGGTATGAGTGTTAGAAAACTTTTACTGGCACCAGCTGAAGGTTTATTGCAATAGCTTTGTCACAATGAAAGAGAGTTTCTGTACGAGTATCTCTTTCTACCCACATAGGAATGTTTTAAAATATAAAGCAGATGTCATTAAAGTTAAATCTTTGACTGATAAATATCAGAAAAAAAAAGAAAACATTATTTCTATCTGCAAAAATCTGGTTTTCCCTTTCATATTGAATTCTCATTACAATAAGATGACAGATTTCTTTCTTAAAAGCAAACACAACTCCATTTTGTATAGTTCCTATGTTTATGAAAATCTACTGATGTGATGTGTTATAAGTTACATCTCAAAAAGAGAACAGCAATATACCCAGAGAAGAAATAAACACCAAATATAAGCAGTGCAGAATTCTTCAAAGTAGTTACTGTAAAGCAATTCCAAATTAAAAAATTATAAAACTAGTAACTGGGTGCCTGTGCTTGTAGACATTGAGTTTAAGACAGAGTAAAAGTCTTACCATTGAAAGAGCAAGATGCGCTTATTTTTTCCCCAAAATCAGCCAAGCCCCAGGTTGCTACTGTGTGTGACATTTTACCCTTTAAATCCAGAACACATATTTCTTAAGAAAAATAAGTAGTAAGCAGTTAATCTGTAAATTTTATTAGCATTTAAGAGAAGGGCTATTGCTAATTTCAGGTCCAGTGTAGATACTACTCAAGTGTTAGCATGTCAGTCTTGACCCAGAATTCACACTGAACTGGGCAAAACCTGCTTTTCTCTGTAAAACACACTGCCCACATTTAATTTCAGGGTTTATTAAGGTAGAGTCCTTTGTGCAAATCAGCAGCTGCACACCCAGGTAACAAAATAGACACATATTATTGCTCAAGCAATATAATTTCTGAAATCATTGCAATAGTAAGCAGAAATACATAACTTTCCTAAATTTCTTGATAGGTTAATAGGAAATCCTTCACATATTTATAATAAAAATATTTCTAGCCAATGATTATATTGCTCTGGAAGACTGTAATTATTCGGATGGATCTGGGGAATAGTTCTTAGGCAAGTTATTTTTAGTTTGTTCCCCCCTCCTGTACTTGATTCATTTGTTCTCCCAAATCCTATGTTGCTCAAACCATTCATTGTTGAGAGGCAGTGTTGTCTCAAGAACAGCAAATTAACATTGAGAGTGACCACAAAGAGTTTGTTTGTTTGTTTGTTTGTTTGTTTGTTTTTTGTACAACTGTAATAACCTCTTTGCTTGCAACATCAGGGAAAAAGGAAATTACCATAACTGGTCAGATCAGGGGAATGGAAGAGTTTGAAATAGAAATTCAAAGAGGAAAACCAGAAATATGTCTTGACAGACACATCTGCTGCAATGAATGTAATTTTAGAAGTAGAAGGAGTATAAATATTTGTCATGCCATTATTTCCTTGCAAAACAACAAAACACAGTTTTCATTCATAGCATGTGAAATAAAGGTACAAAGTCCAATGTAATTTTTTCACTTGCTTCTTCTTCTTTCTATACTGATACAATATTTCAAAGAAGTTAGGAGTACTTAAGAGACATAAAATTAAAAACTTCTGGTATTGGAAGCAGCTGTCTTAATGAACTATGTAATTTTATGTTTAAGTGTTATGCCTTTGGGCTGTAACAAGGACACTCAAAACCACTAAGACAGTCTAGTAGAATTGTCAAGATTGGTAAAGCTGCACTTATTTTAGTAAGGAAACACTAAAACTAAAGCAAGCTAAGGCAGTATTTAAATATTTAATAATATTTTCTAAAAATTACAGGAAACAATTAAAAGTATCTAAGGAAACAATTAAAAAAATTTTATTAATTTGTAATAATTAAGTTTTTTTCTAGTTTAAAGTAGCATGAGAACTATTCTTAATTTTGATTGCTCCTTATTTGTTTTAAGATTCAGTTGGGAGGGGGAAGTTGCGATTTCCCCAATGTTAACAAGCAGAAAACACTGATTTAATTTGATAAAATGTAGTAGAAGAAGAAGAATGTAAGAATGACCAGAAATTACTAATCATATTTCTCTAATTTCCCATTCAAAAGTTGTTTCAACTTTGGAATAATAGGTTTGATTAGAATCGTTCTGCAAAATCACAGTGAAATTAACAGCAATAGCACACATGGTGGTCATAGGAATATCTGCCCTCCAGATAATGCTCTTCATTAGCCAAAAGTAGAGTAACATGCATGGGATTTTTTAGTGAGTACACCTGCAGCTTTGCATATGAAAATGACAAAGGTTCACTGTAGATAAAAGCGTGCTCTGGACCATCCCTGCTCTTGGAATTTTAACTGGAAGATATTCTGGAGAATCATTTGGTGGAACAAGTCAACAGAGTACAAAGGGTGTATAACAAGCTCTAGAGACAAACTGCGTAGGCTGGGAACATTCTCCAGATCCATCTAAATAACAACAATTTTCTGTAGTAATATAACATTATATAATTTTATAATATAATTTTGATCATAATTATGTGAAGAACTGCCTCTTAAACTACTATGAAAGTTAGAAAAGCTATGTATTCTCATAAGCTCTAATCACATATGTCAAAACACAACTAAAAAAATTGTACGTTTTATTGTTAAGGACTGCATCCAGATCACTTTCCATTTCCATGCCCTTTCTAAAGGCCTATATGTTCATTTGAACTCCACAAAATCTTACAAAAGGATATTGCAGTAAATAACAGTAATTCAAAGTCAGAGTGATCATTCCTGCTGTAAACTCATTTTGTGCTTTAAGTGATCTCAGATAAATAACATCCATGTACATATCTCAACCATCCTTATATGACATCATAATTTTGCATCAGAGTATACTTCTTGGAAGTAGTTCTGGAGCTATATTAGTTTTTTTTTCCTTGTGACTACAAAACATATGATAGCAAATGTTTAAAGTAAAAGATTTTTTTTATTGTTAGTCTAATTAACATTAGTCAGAGTTCAATTTTGCTGTAAGCTACTTGAGAGTAATTTTAAGAATAAAAAGAAATTGTTTGAAAATGTCATGTTTGACACTACCTCACTGACAAAATTCCAAGCACCTACAGGTAAGTATTAGATGCCTAAAGATTTTCATTGTGGTTTTGTGGACTGTGTCTGATATTTAAACCAGGTGCTTGCTTCCATCCTAAATCCTTTGTGGCTTTCAGCATATACACTTATATATTACTAGTAATGCCTTTATCTTTCTGCTGTCTCTAAATGCAATCAGATGAAGATCCCTCTAATCCCCTGACAGCCTGCTATGTCCTGCTTACAGAAAAAGGGTGTACACATTTTTTAGAAATTCTAAACAAAATGTTTAAAAAAGCAAATGCTATTTTTATTAAATACTGAGATTTCTAGAATCTTTTTTTTGAGATAAAGCCCCTTAAAAACTTTTTTAATTGTGCGTTTTACACTTAAATATTTGAAAAGCAGTTTTATCTTTTTTCCAACTTTGATAAGACGACTTACAACAGCCATAGGGCAGAATTTCCTCCTTATTTCCTCCTTTTCCTTTGTTTCTTCAGATCCATCAAATTTCATCCCCCTTGACTCTTTCTTTCCTACCAGAACCTTCCTATACAGTTTAAAATTAGGTCTGTGTATTACAACTATTGTTATCCTTCCAGTTTCCCAAAAATCACCAACTAAAATCTGAAAAAAAATTAGCTTCAGATGAGTAGGACATAAAAAATAAATCCAAAAAGAAAGTGCTTTGCATTGGAGAGCAAGCAGGCCCTGCTTCAAAGAGTTATTAAAATGGAGATCGTGTTATTTACAAAGACTTCTGTCATAATCCCCCATAGCCTCCACAGACACCACATTTTTTTACTAGGAGGTGAGAGAGGCAAGGCAGAAAAAAGGTCTTACCTCTCTGTAGACTGCTATTTTATTGAGAGAAAGCTGGTACCAGTAAAAATGAGCAGAGATACTGCATTTCTTCAGGTGTAAGTCAGAGCGTGGTTTTGGTCCAGTCAATGCCTCAGTACTAAAAATTTAAATACTCAAATGTAATCACAGAATAAAAGGGCAAGCACTCTTCTGTGATGACAAACTCAGGAAATTCTGCACAAATATAGAAAACTGCTGACTTTGTTTATCTCATTTTGGTTTTGGAGACAGCCAGGAAGCATTTTTAGGCTCCTTAAATCCAAAATATAAGGGTGATAATACCAGATAACATTTTTATTAGGGCAGAAATCAGTTATGCATAAATTCTTCTCATGTAAAAGGAACTTAGGAGCACTTTTACTGCTGTGATAAATATTAAATTGGAGCCATCAGAACCTGATATAATCCTCTGAAATTCAGAAAATTAAGTGATAATGAAGTGGGGAAAAAAAAAATCACACAGTACCGTCTGCCATGATCCTTCCTTTATATGGCAGATTACATTTTATGGCCAGAAAATGTCTCCAGAATTTAAAATATGACCTTCCAATAATGCAGTTTTGTGTCAAAAATATGAATAGCAATAAGATGCTGAAGTGAAAGAAGCTTTAAAATCAGATAAAGGAAGAAAAAAGAAAAAGAAAAGAAAAAAGGAAACACAAAATGAGGTGCCAGCATACAATTGCAGTTGTCTACTTGCCATTTTTAATATCAAAGTGGCTAACAATAACAAAATTTTAGGATAATTACTACCTGTGATGCAATTTAGATGTTGTCACAGTTAACAACATAGCTCAAGGAAACAGTTATGATACTTCTTCTTCACTATTAGGGAGAAATACACAAAAATTGATTACTTCATTTCTTATCTAGGCGTCCAGAGTAACAATAATTTTCTAAATACCTTTGAATTTTAAATGTAAGGAAAAGGTTTTGGGAAGAAAAAGCAAGTTCACCATGTCTTCTTTAAGTTTCTTTGATCAAAATAAAATTGTGTATAAACCCAACAAAAATATTTCATAATTTTGTACACCACCAGATGTGTCAGTGCTTGATAGCTGCAATTAACCAGTCAGTGCCTTCAGTGTCTACACATTGAATTTCTGAACAGAGCTGTTAGAAAGTCAGTAGCAACTTTCTACAACTTTTTCACTAGAGACTATCTTATCAAAAGTGAGAAAAAATTGTGATTTTCAGACTTTAAAAGTTCTCACATTTCCCTTGTCCATTCATTTCAAATTGGTAAATATTATTTCCAAAATGTGTTGTGCTATCTGCAGAAACAAATTCAGTGGGAGACAATAGATGCTGTGGACTTGAAGAAGAAATCACTGAAAATAGGAAAAAGATTAACGGCCAGATACAAGAAAAGAAAAGACCTTGATGTAGGGTTATGAAGAAGCTGTCGTACTGATTTCACCTGTGCTCTGAGCCACTGCAGCACAGACCATGTCTGAATCATGCAGCTACATTTGTAAATGCAGATCCAATTCTAGTAAGTCCACCTGAAAAATAAACTTTTAATCATGGTCATTCCTACATTTTTCTATGTTCCTATCGCTTTGGAATTTGGAAATGGAACTGCTTAAAAATCAAAGGGGTGATTTTCAAGCTATGGAAAGAGAAATGGCTCTCAGCAGAGCAGAGCAATCTGACCAGCAGTTACAGCCTAAAAAAAAAAGGTATCATTATATATATATAAAGCTGGTGACTATCTGGCTTCTATCTGTCTTGGCTAATGCAGTTCAGCTCTGGAGTCAGGAAAACAGGTATTAGGAGATGAGAAAAAACTGCTTCAGTTGCAAAAAAATCTTAATGATTTACAAGATGTTACCAGGATTCTGTCATTCCCTGTAAAGACACACATTGTTTTTTTTAAAAACTAGTAGCTAAAAAAATGTAAAGACACATTTAAGATACAGTTACTATATGTGTTGCATTTGCAAATGCTCATTTATATGTGCATGTCACTACCGAATGCACAGAATACTAATATTGAAATAATTCTAAGTAGAAATTTAATATCTAACTAAAGGTCAGTGACCAACACATTAGCTACTTAATTTTATTTCAGAAGAAATGCAAGTTTAAAGTGCTAAGTAAGCTTTATTCACTTATCATAGACCTTTCCAAAAGGCTGTGCAAAGTTTCCTTATAATACAAATTGCAATTTTAAATGTTTTACCTTTGACAAAATTGCACAAAGATCACAGTTGATTAATAAATACCTTTATAAATTCTTTTTCCATGTTTCTGCATAATTATAGTTATATATAAAAAATATAGATCAATGTTTTTTTCCCAAAACATATAATCCCATGTATTTAACTATAACAAATTTTTTTGTGACACAACACTTCAAGGATGGAGAAAATACAAGTGATATCATACAGCCCACACACACATTTAAAAATCCCAGATGTTTTAATAAGATTCATGAGCAAGACAATTCTGAACATACAATACTACACTTGAGAGTTCAGATTTTGACCTGACTTAAAATGTACTCCCCCAAAAAATTAAAGCTGCAACTATGACCATTGGAATTAGGTTCAACTCGCTTTATCAAAAAAAAAAAAAAAAAAACACAAACAAAAACCAACAACCACAAAAAAACCCTCAAAAAAAAAAACAACCAAATATAAATCCAAAGTAAATTAACTGAGATTTTAACAAATTTTTTAGTCAAGTTTTGAATTAAACTTTAAGTAATTGAATAAACTAATGTTATTTAGCATTTGAACACTGAAATGCTTTCTTTGACACTACTGTTAAAAGGTAACTTTTAATTTCTGTCATTTCAAATAATTATTTTATCATAAATGTAGCTGTAACAACTATCAGTCTTACAGTGAAATTAGTTTTAAAACCTTGATTTTAATTAAGGGTGCTTTTAGTTTGGGATATTTACTAGTTATGTATAGACAAAATAGCCAGATATACACGGAGAGGATACAAGTGTGTGTACATCTTTGGTTGTGTCAGACAATGAGAATATAATAGAATCAGTTTTAGGAGGAACAGTGTTAATTTACAGAAATTAGTGCACATACCAGTACACAGTTTGAATGGCGATATATAATTAGGAAGAGTCTTTTAGATGTGGTATAATATTAAATATAATGTACCAATATGTGTTCCAAGTTGAATTGCTTTAAACTCAAATTTCTACCCCACATGAGTAATCATCACTGGACTTGCACACTGGAGATCAGATTTCATATCTTTATACATTTTCGCAGAAATTCTTTATTCGGAGGGTGGTGAAACACCAGAACAGTTTGTCCAGAGAAGTTGTGGATGCCCCATTCTTGGAAGCATTCAAGGCAGTGTTGGATGGAGCCCTTAGTAGCCTGATCTAGTGAGTGGCATCCCTGCCATGGGAGATGGGGGGTTGGAATGAGATGATCTTTAAGGACCCTTCAAACCCTAACAATTCTATCATTCTATGTAATTAAATTTATTTTCTAATTATATTCGAACATTTTATCTTAAATATCTTGTTGATTCCTTGTTCTAGATTCATGTGACATTTTTTTGCAACAAAGAAAAAAATGTACCTCTAAAATGTCACTATATTAATTAAGTTGCATGGCTAATTTATACATTGACTTCAAAATATACTGACTTCATGGACTGCCTAATTTAACTGCAAAGACAGCAGAGCCTGAGTATTGAAGTCACTAACTGAACTCTTACTGCCAGGTCTTCAAAAAAAGGTAAAGGGGATGTTAGGATTACAGTTTCCAATAGGAAGTAATGGAATAGATTACCAAACTCCTCTTTAATCAACATTTCCCTCTTTTGAATATTTATGTGAATAGTCTTCCATGTTTGAAAATCAGCTTTACCTCATTAACCAAAAAGTGTTTTATATTGTGGCAACCTGCCACAAAGTAAAAAACTGAACAGGAAAATTAACAGGATACAAAGTTCTTGGCAATTGTAAAAAAAAACATTTGAAGATTCTTTTTGAAGATGAATCCTTCGGTAATCCAGTAGGCCGATGTGTTGCTTTTTGAAGGTTTTTCTTCTTAGATGCAGTTGCACAAAGCAGATTGATGGATCAGAACTAGGCCACATATCACTTTCTTTTAAAGAAGGAGAGAGTGTACACATGTGCTTATGCAAGACAGAAATTTTCTGAGAGCATTTGAATACTAATCTACTATAATGAGAAAATATGCTGAGTGTTATTGCCTCATTAAGATACAGTAATATCTCCTTTCATTCTCCGCAATTGGTTCCTCTGCAAAAGAAAAAAAAAAAAAAAAAAAAAAAAAAACAAAAAAAAAAAAAAAAAACAAGGAAAAACAGTAGGCTATATGTTTCATCTAGTCACCACAGAGAATTTTATTCTTCTTCTAGCAATACTCGGAATTCACCCTTCTCTGTCATTTTCTTGGGATAATTTTTACATACGTTTTTATTTCCTTATTCTGAGAACACGGAGAAACTGCTTTAATTTCAAGAAGTTGCTAATTAGAACAGCTATTTCTTGAAGTTGGTAAGTTTTGTACTGAGAAACTAAAGCCTGTGATACCAGTTTTTGAACATCTTTCTCACTGATCTATATGAACAAAATGCCTAACAACAACAGCTATTAGAAGGAAAAAATAGATAAATATTTGAAAAAGTATTATGTAGATGTAGTGTTTACTATTTTCTGTACTTTGCTTATGCTAGTTGATGTTGAAGGTATGTCTTTGAGCATGTGGATAAATAAATCTGGTTTCATATTGCTGTACTAATGGCAAGTTATCACCACACCACAAAACAAGGTTGTCACCTTCCATATATCAATAAAACAGCTATCTAGCTGTATATAACAGCTATCTAGCTGTATATACAGAATAAGCTCAGGACATGATGATTATGTAACACACTATATGGTCATGATTTTTTAATATGAGCCATCAACAACAGTAGGAAGAAAAAAGAGCTTTTAAACTTTTGGCATTCTTCCACTGCTATTAAACTAAAATACTTCATTATGAAAACCAAAGAAAAATAAACTTCTTTGAGAGTGTAAATCCAATAAACCAAAACTTTTATAGCATTTAACCAGAGCTGAAAATACGATTCTGTGTAATCTGTGACTTTATAATGTAGCAAACATATCCTGCTAGCAGAAAACATTAATTAGAGCTGAACATAAAAATCACAATGAATCATTTACTCAAAGATCATCTTTAGCTTGCAGTGTGTCTGTGGAAAGATAATGATTTCTTTTGCTGCATTTTGGTTTTCCAAACTTCTGACCTATTAAAATTATCTCCTATAAGGTAAGTGGTAAAAACTAATGGTCATACTTCACACTGAAATAAAATTTTACTCTTATAAATAATATGGCTCCTTGCCTATGTGAACTACACAGTATGACAGGTTTTGCCAACAGATTAATTGACCAGAGATAAGAATTCTGGAAAATTCTTCAAAAATTTATAGGGTCATTGAGTCTACATGTAGCAGTAGCACTTGAAAGTCCATGAACGCTAAAAGTGATTGGATAGGGGAAAAGTAACAAGAAAACTTCAGACACTTTAAAGTAAAAGTGGAAACATTAGGGAAAATAACATTCTTTTGTCCTTTTGAAGGTTATGAAAAAAAAATTTGCTTTGTTAGACAAGAACTGACCTGGGTCACTTAAAAGAGAATACACATGATGATCCAATTGCTGAAGAATTCCCAGTCTGTTTTCTCTTAATTTTGAAATTATTTCCCAGGTACTTTTAATAAAGCAGCCTTTAATGTACTAGAGTTTTGGACGCTACTGCTACCAAACACTAGGGAGCCTGTACATTATACTCAAACAGCTATTTTAAGAATGCTGTTCAGATAGGGCACATAAATCTCTTCTAGGATTTCCAGGAGTCCGTATTTGGGAACTTGTCCCTAGCAGGCTCTCAGTTTTATTTCTCTAAATCATAGAGAAAGATATGTATGTTCAGATCCCATCCTGACAAAAGTCAGTATGTAGAGTGTGCAGCTGGGTCTTGGATGTGCTCGTGGCTTTTGCAGCTAAATACATCCTAACAGTATCACCTCACCACAGTCAGACATTTTAAACCTCATATCTTTACAGTTTTCTTCATACCTAGTGTTCAGGAGAGAAATATTAGACATATGAAAGCAATTTTTCTAATATAAATAATTCTTGAAAATATTAAGAATTTTCCAGTTCACTAAATACATTGTCAATTGATTTCCAGTGGAAGTCAAGGCAGTATATTTTAAATCTGAGCATACTTATATTCAAATTTAAATCTATATCTAAATTTAAATCTATATTTAAATCTATTTATATTTAAACTGATAGCCCTTGTTATGAGTTGGTTTGCTAATATGCAAGTACATAAATCTGGATTAGTGGTTGGCTTTTTCATTCACACCTACTACTAAACATCTTCATTTCAGAAATGCTGGCAACCATTCCCAGTTGATGTGGTTAGACACTACTATCAAGTTAAGGCCTATGTTTCACTTCTTGTAGTTGTTTTAGTCTTGCTTCTTACAAAGACACATTTTATTTTGGCTATTTTTTTTCTCTCGGATTTCATCAGTTGTTCATCCAAGTGGACAAATTAAATTCAAGAACTTTTCTGCTCAAATTTACTTTATATGCTATGGCTTCTATTGCCCAGACATTTTTCCATTTATTTCTGAAAGTTGGTTTTTAGCCTGACTTTTCTCAAGCCTATATATTCTTCAGGCAATATATAATCATATTTCTCTGACTTGCCTCTTTCTGTGCTAATTTGCTTCTCCTCTCTGAAGTTTTATCTCATAATATTCATTCATCAATTCCTTAGTTGCTGCTGTCCAATAAATATCAACATATAACTACTTCTTCCTCAAGGCCCTCTCTCCATGAGTTTTCTGGCATGTTTTTTTCCTTGGGCAATAACCCATGTGAATCAGTTAAAACAATTAAAAAGTTAGTTTTACCTAAGAACATTTCTTTTGATCAAATCTCTAAGCATAGGAGGTTTACATTTGTGCACCCATGGCAAGAACACCCATAAAATAATCAATATCAGACTTTGCAAAAAAAGGTTTTAACTTTAACAGGTTATGGTCACTTGTTTCTTGAATACCAGTGCCAATGAGCATTTCAATAGTTCTACAGCACAAAATCTTAGTAGAGTAGAGGTTTCCAAGTAGGTGATTCTTTCAAAGAGCTTCCAACATGTCCATGCTTTCCTTACCTCAACTGCAAAGTCTTAAGAGTGGCTGTTCACACTGGAAGAAGCAGGTCTTTCTCTTTTTGCATACAGCCCAGGCCTGTCTGTCAGGGTAGAGGGGGGAAGGAAAGGAGCCTCTGGGGAGACCTTGTTCTGTGTTTTCAGTGTTAAAAGGAGCCCTGTAAGAAAGTTGAAGTCTATTAGCAGGACCTGTTGTGATCAGACAAAGGGCAACAGCTTTAAGCTAGAAGAGGGTAGATTCAGGTTAGATACAAGGAAGATATTTTTATGATAAGGATGGTGAATTATTATTGGAACAGGTAGCCCAGAGAGGTTATAGATGTGCCACCCTTGGAAACAGGAAGAGGAAGGAATGGGCAGGGATTATCTTTTCAAACAGATTAAAATCTATTGTGGGACAAAAAAGAAAAATTGTAAAATGTATTGCTCAAAGAAATTTATCAACGTTTCCACTAAATCTGCAAAATATGGTACTGAGTAGAACAGGCCAGCATCTGTTCTCTGCCTATAAAGCCAAATAGTGAAATTGAGGTTGTCTTCATATAGTTACATACCTTGCTCTCCTAAAACAGACAGACATAACTAATCCATGTTATCAGCTGGGGATAGCCCCTGTCCTATGCTCGACAGTGAAATCATGCCTGGGCACCTTTTCAGAGTGCACCAGTTTGACAGAAACTGAAACCATCCCAGCGTGAGTGCAAGCAGAGCAGCCATAGAGGGGCATGCAAAGTAGTGCCCCCGGAGTGTTAGCCCTGCTTTCTGTGGTTAAGGCATAGCTGAAATGTCTGAATCTGAGGTCATTAGTCTGGTAAAGAATGAGCCACTGAAAAGATGTAATAACCTGATGCAAGTAGCTCATGTTGGATTCTTAAAGCTCTGTTTTCTATTCTGTAATAGAATATCTATTATAGGGCTGTATCTCAAAGTAATGGAGCAGGAGGAATGAGATAGTAAATGTAAACGCCAGAAAGTATTCATGGTTATAAGTTTTTCTGAGATATTTAAGAGTCTGTTAGATTTCAGCTTAACATATGTTCTTATGTTTTATATTGTGATTCATATATAATCTGAGCATTCTTGAGTCAAACATGATGAACCTTCAAATGAGAGACCAATGCCTTTTTTTTGCTCAGGACATGATGATTTTGATCTACACTATAGAGGCTTTAGCTCATTTTTTAAAATGTTAGGTATGGTTTCAGTGACATATTCACTCCAAATTGTATTATTTTCTAACATTAGTCTACATGTTAAACAGACAAAAGAACCACAAAGGGCTGTCACTGTGTTGTCTACTATCTTCCAAATGGATTGGTTTTATATACTTATTATTTTCACTTCAGTAGGAATTTTTTGTTGTTGTTTATGAAATTTAAATTAATTGAAACCTGAGCCTTACCTTCATTTTTCTTGTAGCTGCAGAATCCACAATATTCTGTGGACTGATGGAATAGCAGTTTAAAGAGCATAGATAATTTTAGAAAACATAGACACTAAACACATGGACATGAATGGGACGTCAGTGACCAACCAGCTTTGAAGTATGGGTATAAAATGTTCACAAGAACTCATATTGCTAATTAACCTGAGTCCTGAAATAGGTATGAAAATATATGATCAGCCATTTCATATTTCACTGAAGTGGAGTGAACTCATTCTGTGAATAAACAGACTTGAAATTATACTTATTATATTGACTTGAAATTATACTTATTATACACCTGTGAGAGCACAACATTTAGAGCAGTAGCACAACTGGAGTCTATTTTCTGGAAAGAAGCAATAGTAACTAGAAAGTTAGCAACAGTTGCATCACATAAAACTAAGATTGCAATTATGGATGTTCTTATGAGTGACTAAATGTTGGTTCTTTCATTTTTGTTCACTGTGAGAAAAAATTAATCTAGGATTGTGACACTGAAGAAATAAGTTATTTTAATAACTGCTGCTCCATAGGCTCACTGCCAAACTACAAGTGAAGCTTAATAATGACAATGGAAAATTCTGCATGCATAAAGATAAATGTCCTCCAGTCAGTGTACAGTTTGTTCAGAAGGCTGGAAGCCATGAGGTGATGCATGAAAATAAACATTCACATTCTACTCGACAAAAATATTGTCATTTTGGTAAAGTGTCACATTCAACAACATGACAGAACATACTCAAATATGGGAATAAAAGTGCTAACTACAACTTCTCTTCCTTCAGTCTCACTGTTGTTTCATTAGTTTCCCCTCAATCCCTTAAAACATCAAATGGCTTTCAACAATGGTTGAACAATTAAAACATTCACAATAGGAACTTTTGAACAAAATATATTTCAACTCATAGTAGCACACTGAATTAATAACCAAGAAAGCTTTTTCTCACAAAACACTTTAAAGGTTGTCTCCACATTATAACTTGCGACACTAAAGCAGGGAAACATGGAAATTTGTAACAAAAGTAAAAATTGCAATTCATATCTTTCTAGAGATCTGTAACCATGAATATTGTCAATTATATGCAACTCAATTCCAGAGAGTGAGGGAATCTCATGGGTCTTTCAAGGATGTAAAAAATACTCATCTGCAGACTAGGCAACTCATGCCATCTTTACCTTTTATTTCAGGATGATCTAGATGTTCTTTAAAATGCAAGAATGTGAAAACTTACAAATATATTTAATTGGAAAAATGGCTTTGTCCATGTAATCACCTGTATGGCTTTAGAAATAATTAATAGAATCAAAATATTTCGACTAATGTAGCCCAGTTCTCTCACAGCAGACAAGTACTGATCATAAATAATAGAAGAAAAGAACTTCCTCACAGTAAGGCTTTAGTTTGATTTGGTTTGGTTTGGATTTTTTACCATACTTAAGTGATTTTTCAGTAATACTAAAATCAATGTGCAAGGGCTTCTTGCAAATAATTTACCTCATTGTTCCAACTGGTATAACTGACATACAAAATACATGTACTATAAATACTTCATTGTTTATCAGTGTTTTTAATTTATGCTTCCTTTTTGTGTCCCTGGCTTCACTGCTTTTAGTGTTTCTCATGATAGCATAGGCCACTTCCCAACAAAGAACAGGAGAGAAGAGGGAAACTAACTTTTGATCACTTTAGACTCTCAAAAGGGAGCTTTTTTTTTTTATAATATTGAAATAGATTCTACTCATGGTTAAGTAATATCAGTGCTGTAGGCATAGTTCACCTTTTTCTGCACAAACAGGATTAACAGGATATATGGAAAGAAGAAACCTCCAGGAAGATTCTGTAAGGTGTTCAATTTTGCACAATTGGATTAATAATGATTTCTTTATTTAAAAAATATAGTGGAAGAAAAGTGATTGCAACAGAAATTGCATGTTAGATATTTGTTCACTGCCTCCAAATTTGTTCAACCAGCAGAAGTAAAGTAGGTAGTAATTCACTTTATAAAGTACATGAACATTTTCAGAAATGAAGCCATCAATAACTTTGACAAGATCCAGAAAAAAAAAAATAGTTACAGCTGTAGGAGGACAATTGTTTTTATAATAACGCTTCCATTTTACATCTAAAGTCTGGGACAAAGAACATGAGATATATACAGTTCAACCTCATAGATCTACCAATTTTAAAATCTAAAACGGTGGATATTCTACTCTAAGCCAAAGTGGTTTGTGTTATGTGACATATAAAAAAAACTTGAGAAAGTGGATTTTCAGAATCAATAAAGTAATTGATAATGAGAAAGATAGGGAAAACTTGAATGAATTGTAAATTCAAAGGAGTTTGAAGATGGAGTAAAATGGTATTTTTTTTTAATTCTAGCCATTGTTGAAAAATTCTAATTTAATACTATGTGACATATCTTTTTTACAAACTATCTTCTAGGACAATTCTTAATGTTGTATATGCTTTTTAAAGAATTTTCCATTGGAATGCTTTACAGTCTCAACACCAAAAATCAAAGAATGAAAGATCTGCTACAAGCAACATGTTCTGCTCAAAGTCTGAAAGAATGTAAAACATGATCTCAGTTTGTCCCCAGAAAACACTACATAGAACTCCTAATTTAAAAAAAAAAGTTTAAAAGTTTAAAAAAAACAGAAAAAAACAAAAACACCAAAAAAAAACCTCCCCAAAAAGAAACAAAACAAACAAAATAAAACAAAACAAAAAAACCCACAATAAAACCAAACAAAAAACCAAACCAAACCAAAACGAAATCAAAACAAACCAAAAAACCCAACTATTGCAACAATATCTTTGTCTCAACTTTTAGGAATATAATTTTACAGTAGGTCCATTGCTCTTTTCTATCAAAACTCAAAATTTTACAGAACCTATTGATTCCTGTACTACGAAACAAATGAGAAGTCTTAAATACAAAGAGAAATTCATTCTTCAACACAGGAACAAAACTCCCTGATGTTACATAGCTTTTTTAATTGCATATTTTTGATATACATATATGACTTTACCTATAATAAGAGAGTAAGAAGAGATGAAGACCTTTGATCATTGTTATCTCTCAAATAATTAAATATTCGCTTTTAATGAACTTAAACATTATTTCTCTTGTTGACATTACATTATTTTATTTTCATTATTTTTCACTACCAAATATATTAAATGAGAATTTTTTTTTTTCTTATAAGAAAAGGTACTTCCTCCAGAAAATTTTGGCATTGTCTTTGGTATTTTGGTTAGAAACAGAGTTGTTCTTCGAAAGCTGCAGTGTTAGAAATAAGAAGTTTTACCAAACTACTGCAACTTTGTTCTTCCTCATGACCCTTCACTTAAAAATTTCTTCCTAAATTTTGCATGGACCCACAAATGTCATCTGAATATCTCAAACCCTCATATTCCTTTTGTTTACCCCTTCTTAACAGTTAAAATGATCAGGTGGCCCTCTTCAAAGCTGTGTGTTGAGTTTCTTGATAGCCTATCACTTAGTAAGTGGAGACTTTAATATTTGACCTTGTATCCTTTATCCCTGATTTACTAAGCTTATGTCTCCATGTGATTTTGGTTATCATCTCCCTCTTTACTTGTTGCCTTTGGCACTGCAAAAGGTCCTTGATTGGATGGACTTAATGGAGAAGCAGCTTACCCTTACATCATGTTCTTCACACTGTGAACAAAATACTAACAGATGTATAGATTTAATTTTTCTTTATTTTTTTTCCAGAACTTTGCTTTGCATTCTGTTAATATATCTTTGGAAACACCACAGTTAAAACAGAAAGGGAGCTTGATGACGTCTTATTAAATATGATGTTTAATCAATACTCAAGCTTGAGTATCAATTGGAGAAGCCTTTGGATCCCCCTTTTAAATGGTCTCCTAGCCTTAACTGTGTGCAGGTCAAGTAAATTTAGTCATATATTTAAAAATACATGCATACATAGCTGTGTAAACATTCACACATAAACCTTTTGAATCAGTTCTGTAGTAGAGGTAATGTTAACTACAGAGGTGTGCTATTGGCATAAATTGGCAACACATCAATACAATGACAACAAAAGGTGTAGAGTTGTTTGAGAGAGGTTACCTGCCCTCTAGGGAGAACAGATATCTAAGCCCTCTTATTCTGACAGGAACTTTTTCATTTTTAATTTTTCTTCATCTTTTCTTTCTTGAAATTAACATTAGGTAAAAATTTAGATAAATAAAAATGATTCCCAAAGATGGCCATCTGAACACCTAAGATTCTAAGAACTTGAAATAACTCAGACCAGATACATGAGCAGATGGATCTAGGTCAATTTCTAATATGTGAAAATGTAAATGCTATAGAATTCTTAGCGTTCGTCTTAACAAACCTAACTATTAAAAAAATTAAATTTATTATCTTAAATATTTAAAATACTATATAGAATTTTTGACAACATAACTTCCTCAGAAATGTTTTGGAAATTACCTTAAATAAAAACAAAATACATTAATTCTGTTATCTTTAGGATCTTTGTAAATGCAATAAGTGTACCAAAATTTGAGTGCCTGTCTATATGCGTTCATGACTCAAAATGAGGTTTTGGTATATAAATGCAAGAGAGTATTGTCATTAAATCTCACAGTAGACCTCACTGTAGACATGCAATTTATACTTTTGCTTCAAGAAAGAAATCATACCTTTCCATTTTTCAACTCACAGATATTTTTGAAAGTTTAAGATATTGCCATATATCAAAAAGAACGCCATAAATTGTTTGAATTATCTGATCTCTTAGACCATCACAACTTAGGATCAACCTTGTTTGTCACATATTTATGTAAGTTTCTATTAAATTTAAAGAAATAATGCATTAGAGAAATTCACCCCTTACTCACTAGGTTGCCAGTTGACTGATAGTCAGATATTCCATTTTATCTGAATTTGTGAACTTCTCTTTTAAGTAGGATGGAAAACCCCTCACATGAATTTTGCTATTAAAAATTAGGAGCTTTCCAAGGGACATCTCATAACTGACCCAGGAATCAAGTTGGTAAATAAATGGGCAAATTTCAGAGTCCAAATGAAGAGAAAATGAAGCATTTTTCTTAAATTATAGATTGTGACGTAAATGGCCCAGAGAAAGACAGATTACATATAAAATGTATATAGAAATTTCTAAGATAAGAATTGGAAGGGATTACAATTTCATGGCTTTAAGTAAGCTTAAAAGAAGAGGTAACTAGCACCAAGGAACTAGGCATTTGTTTCTTTTTTTCTTATTGCACTGAAGAAATACTATTAGATTTCGGGTTCACAAACCAGGTCTGAAATCACCGATTTTTTCTTTTCTTCTGACTGTAGCAAAATTGCCTCCAGAGCTCTGTAATGTTAGGTGTTAATTATGTGCTGCAATGCAGTACATACTCTGAAAAGCAATATTGCCTTTGTCATCTGTGACTGATTACCCAATTCTGCCTGTGTTTGAAAGAAGTTATTTCCTGAAATTTGCTTTGTAATTCAGTTCGTGTGTCTGCTCATTAGTTTCTTTCAAGCTGCATCATTTTGCATACTTTATCACACAGACACCAGAAATGTAATGCTAAGAAATGTATTCACTGAAATACACTTGGTCAGCCCTGCTTTTGGTCAACAAGCTTTTCCTTGGCAACAGCAGATGTGAAGCAGTGAGCACTGTATCATGAGTTCCGTTCAATGAGCAAAGCATACCTTGATTTAGCCTCAGAATTAATAACTTTTTGTCTCTCCTTCAAGAGACATTAGTCTAGGAGCACTGCGCCCCAATGTAGGTACCTGCAGTGAGTTTGGTGCAGTGATTTTTCAGGCGTAGCTGTCAAAAGTAACTGATACTCTGTCTGTAAGTAAATGTGTGTGTGTTTTACCTCTGCACTGAGTCTTCAGCTCTTGTTCGTTAATCACTTCAAGTCTAGTGATTGTTTTATACCTGTTTACTCTTTCAGGCTTATCTTAGGAAGAAAACCCTAGAGGTGTTATTTGATCTTAAAGGTTACATTTCCCACCAGGAAACCCAAAGATGAGCTCTTTCAGATTACATTGCTACTACTGTTTGTACTCCTTTAGTATAGCAAGCTGGAGCTAAACAGCCACTAGGCAGAACAAAAGATGAATTTAGAGGACCGGTTCAGGAATACCTGTACTATTGGAAACAGGAAAAAAATTAGTTCAGAATTTTTACTAAGAAAATAGCAGGGACATGAAATGTAATTCAGGGAAATAAGTGCATCATGCCATAGAGGCCTCATTACAAGACAGGATGAGTTACTTTCTCTTGGAATATCATTTTCATTCCATTACAGGAGAGCCAAAGGTGGCATTTATGTGTAAGCTGCAGACACTTAATTTTGGAAAAATTAATCTACCTATGAAGCCAAGAGCTAAAACTAGCATCATAACTGAAGTTCTTCCCTTCAGGACTGGACAATAAACTTCTTGAGTAATGATCAAAATCTTCAATCTCTATTTTGAAATTTAGATTTAATAAACCAATCAATGTAGCACAGATTTTTTTCCTTCTATCTACTCCTCTTTCAATAACTAATATGTTTAAATCAAAGGAAACTAAAGAGAAAGGTGTGGCTTCTTACAAAAAACCAGATGTGTGCTTAGCAACTAAAGCTAGAAATTTATCAATGTCTCACAGTACCTGTATACTCAGTAATACACTCTAACACAATGGGTTCTAGATTGTTTTGTATTGCAAGGTATTTTGTTTGCTTATTCTGAGGTTTAACTGTAAATGTCACCCCTAATGGAAAAGACTGATATTGTGTCTATCCCTAGTATTGTTTTCATTTAATTATGCTACCAACTCCACCTAGCATAATGATGTACTCCATAGCTCCTGGAAGGGAGACACACGCAAATTTACTATGCAAATGGATTATGTACCTAAAAATAAAAGGAACTTCAACATGAGGATGGTTAATGTTAATTGTTGGAGCATAGGTTACTCAACAGCAGGATTTCTGCAAATTTTGCAGTAACATTCAGTAGCTGTGATCAAATCTTGGCACTGAACAAGAAGCTCAGGGTGCTTCCTTGCTCTGTTTCCGCTGACAGGTTTACAGTGTGGTCCACAGCCACAAACAGAAATAATCAAACTTTACAATTATTATGATCAGACATATTCCTAGTTAAGTCTGGGGACCCATGAACTTAACATTGGCCTGCAGCCCACAATTGTGAAAGGAAGAACTGTGCCTGCGTTTGTGATGGACTAAATATAGGCTGAATAAGAATTCTGCATACATATATAAAGGACATTATATTAAGAATATTGCATATGTATTTTACAATACTGATCTGTCCATAAACACAAACCCTATTCTCAAGCAAAGTATTTCAAGAGTTCCACCTCAGCCTAATGCACTTGCTTTTTATATTTGCCAGAAATGAACTATTAAACACAATCATTCAATACAACAATTATTTTCTTGACCATCAATAACTTTCAACCCAAAAGATCATGAATATCATCACTTACTGAGGGTTACTGAAGGCTGTCAACTTCAAAATGTCTTTTTTCAATGTTACAGAATATTCAAATGTATTTGTGAAGCTATAGCCAACATATATGTATTTTATGAATTTAGGTAGGCTCCTATGCAAGTGTCTAATACCAGGTCCTTTCTCCCATACAGCTGATTGTTTGATTATTGTGTGAATCAACACATGCAGGTAAATAGGGTGACCACTGAGCCACAACTGAAAAGCAGAGAACAGATTTGTGTCATTACCTTGCTAACAGTGCTGGACAGCAGAGACGCTCGGGGACACAGGCTCCCTTAGGCTTATTTCATCCTAGACCTGAGCAGAGGTGGGGGGTGGACTCAATGCCTGCCTCATTGTATCAAAAAGCTTCTGTGCTTTTTACAAGCCCTGGGATGTTGAGCTTTCTCTCCCAGCAGGAGGGTCAAGCCTGTCTGTGAAAATGCCTCTCAAGTATCTGATAACATTTATGTTATCTCTGCAAAAATTCTACTTCTCAAAACAGACTGAGGATAATCAGCAATAGGTATAATACCTGTTTTCTCACACTGATATTCTTAGCCCTCTCAGCTGCAAGGGCCCTTTGAATGAAACTATTACCTCCTCACCAAATCTTTCAGTTTTAACCCTTTCCTCCGAACAGCTGTATCACTAGTAATCTGATCATTATTGCACTGTTGACTCCACTACAATGGCACACATGCAAATGAATACCTAGCCTTTAATAGTTCTCCAGGTACAGATCTTAATAGGAGTTACATATATTTAATTCTAGTTCTGTAAATCCAGAAAACTGTAAAAGGCTAGAATCTGTGTATAAAAATCACAGATTTTTATACAAAAATAAAGATGTTGCTTCTGAACAGTCCATGAAGACAGAATACTTTTACTTAAAACAGTACCCAAACATAGTGCAAAAGCTCAAATGTATGCACTGAAATAGGATAAATTCCAGATTACCAAAAGCTACATAACGTTACTACATGCCAAACACTTTTGAGAACTAGTAGATATAATGACTTTATTATCAAGCTATGATATTCATTGAACTTAATCTCAGGTCTTTTTCATGGATTTAAATTGCTTCATTCTATAGTGACTGAAGAGAATAAAAAAGTCTTATTCATGTCTTAAACCATAAATTTTGCAGACCATTGCTAGAGTTCCATGGAGCTAATATATTTATGCCAACAGATATTCTATATGCAAATTTTAAGGATATAACTTTGATTTTGATTAAAAATATAAGGTTTAATAACAATGTTTTCTGTAAATACTGTTCTAGGTCTCTTCTTTCAGATAGTAGATACAGAAGTCACAGAAAAGTACAGGTTGGAAATTACATCAGGAGGTGTCTTGTCCAGCCTCCTTCTCATCATCAGATCTGAGGTCAGAACAGGTTGCTCAGGGCTTATCCAGCTTCATATTGATATCTCCAAGGACAGTCTCAATCAAATCTCAGTACAAAATCTCTGGAAAACTTGTTTTGCTGCTTGATATCCTTGAGGAGAAAAGGTTTTCTCTTCTATCCAGTCTAAGATTTACCTGTTTCTTCTAGTGTCCACTGTTTATCATTCTTCCATCACATACCGTAGTAAAAAGCCTGACTTTATCTCTGATGAACTCCTTACAGCTGCTGAGAAGCTGCTGTTAGGTTCATCATGGTGCTACCTCTTCTTCAGAATGAGCAAGTCCCAGTCCCTCAGCCTCTTCTCCCAGGGAAACTTCTCCATCCCTGACTGGTTTAAGGTCTCTCTGCCAAGCCTGATTCAGTTTGTCAGTGGCTTTCCTGGGAGGGGCAGGGATGGGGGCATCAAGACTGGATGCAGTACCTAGATGGTATCTCATAGGTGCCAAGTAAAGAGAAAAATTTCTTCTCAGTGTCCTGGCTGTACCCTGTGAATACTGCCCAGGAAGCTGATTGTTGTCCATTTCTGCAGCTAGGGCACACTGCTGGTTCATATTTGCTTTCTGTTGGTCAAGGCCTCTCTGTCCCTTCCAGCAGAGCAGCTCCCAGACAGGCAAGCATGAGCCTGTGTTGTTGCACTGGTGCTCCACAGAATTTTTTATTTTTCACCTACTTGATAACTGTGCTATCCATAACCTCCAGCAAGTCCCTGATAACTCTGTTAAACTAGATATGTCATTCTTGTACTCTATGTGTCACCAGCATCCCCTATTTACCGCTGCCCTCGGTGGCCAATAATCTAGAACACTTCTTACTCTTCTTAGTGCTTAGCAATCCAGAAAACTCAGATTAAAACAACGATTGTGGGAGATGGTGTTAAAAGCCCAGCTAAAGTAAAGGGAAATTATACCTCCTGCTCCCCTTTCCCCCATACATGCACTTATGCTGACACTGAAGTCAGGTACACATCATAGCTTCATTCATAGCCAAATGATGAAACACTCATCCAGACTTCACTCTGGCGACAAATATGGTCAGTTTGATGTTTAGACAGTACTTGCAAAATTTGGAGAAGAGAAGAAGCAAATTTACAACTCACCATGCCCTGAAGTAGACAATTAATTAAAAAATAACCAAAGTCTGCGGGGGTTTTGCTAGGTAGTTCATTTTATTGTTTTGTTTTGTTTTGGTGGGGTTTTTTTGACATTGCTTGTAACAGGACACAGGCAATGTGATAGGCTAACAGAAAGGACTTGGGACTCGTCAAGTTTTGCCGACTTTTCTGTGTATGTCAGAAGATTTATTTTAGGCTACACTAGCAGTTATCTAATGACCATCTCACTATTATTTTTCTTTAGCTTTTGTCTAGATTTGTACAGCTGTGTGATGTTAGACCTATTTGTTGTCAGCAGGTATTCCAAGAAGAACAGCTATCTACGATGCTGATAAAATGCAATATGGAAGAAAACCAGCATGAGATTACAGCAGGGGATCTGAATTTACACGCACGACGTGTCTGCAGGGTTTTAAACAATTCACCAGGAGCTAATCAATGGTAAAAGGAAGGCACCCTTGGGAGACTTGCAGCACCAGTTTTACATTAAAAAACACATCACAGATGGTATATTTGAATATAATGTAGACTTGCACACCAATGAAGAAAGACCAAGACGTTTTGTGGTAGCAAAAATGAAAATGCCCTCCAATATGTCCTGCAGTGAGGAGAAACAATTAACAGTATCATCATACTCCTCTCATGAAGAATGCAGCTGAGAAAACTCCCCCAAACTGATGGCTCACACCTAAGTGAAATGAGATTGATAAGAGAGAAAGGAAAATTCACTAGAAACTTCATGTACATCTGCTTTTAACTTTACATAATTTGACCGTGAAAGGTTGCTATCACTGTTGCCAAACTAATAATAATTCTTTTTTATACAGATAAGATTTTAATTCTAATGATAAATTATTGTATTTGCATTGGTGCAAACAAGTTTTTTTTAAGATTTTGAATATAAAAAACTTATGAAAATTCCAACAACCTACTCTAGAATTTGAATGGACTGAATTGACAACACTTGTTTTTGTTACTTTTTTCCCCCCAACAAGCATCTTTTTCAGCCTGATGTTCTCCTTTTTAACTGACAAAACTAAACACACATCTGTGTCTGTAATTGCAGTGGTTTTGCATTCAAATGCAAAACAAAAGGGGGTAAACAAATCTTCTGTTTTTCTCAATGACTGGGATACAGAATGCTACAGTTGTATACAATTGTAGGATCAATGTAGAATGTTGACCAGTTGGAAAAAATAATTAAATGTGTTCTTTGTTTAGTCCTTTAGATGGCTGTAATTTTCTACTTTTCTCCTCATTTTAATCTAGAGTACATCTGCTGCTTAAGAATTAAATTCAAAGTAAATTTCCAGCATATGCAAAATCCAAGCAGAAATGGTAAACCAAATTATCCAAAGCTTTATGGAAGATACACTGAGCTTTGAGAAAGAGGGCTGTTGACTTCTTTGTGAAACTTATTAAATAATACAACCCATTCCAATTTAGAGTCAGTCGGCAGTATGATGAGAAACAGCAGCTCTTGTAGTTTCCTTTTGTGCTGGATATCAGAGGAATGTGCAGGCTAATGTTAATGGAGGATAACTGTCCTGCACCACCAATTAGAGCTATAGGTTCTAATCAGCAAACAAAGTAGCTGAATATGAAGCTATCTGTATTAATGCTGAAGTGTCTTTCATTAGACAGGCTCAACTCCATTAAAGCAAAATATCTTTTGCTTGTGTTCAAATCTTTTCTGCAGCACTGGCTACAGTTTCACCAGTCAAAAGAGAATATCTACTGAGCTGTTGCCAAATTCAAAGTCAATTGAAACAGAAAAATATATCTATAATCTGTGTATCAGATGTGCAACTACATAATTTGTTTTTAATTGATTTAGAAGTATGATTACAATTATATTTCAAAATATGCCTGCTTTTCTTGTTTTAATTTGTTCTACATGTCCTTGTCAAAAGGAAATTAATTTTCTCCAATGTGTGTGCATATGTCCACTTCAGTTAGTGAAAAATCAAAGTGTTATCTTTAAGAACACATAAAAGCTAACCAGATACCATCCATTCATCAGAAGACCTTGACACAGCTTAAGAAAATTATTCCCTATTCTAAGTCACATATATTGATAACAAGACATATAGAGACATTAAATCCAGCAACCTAAGTTAAAAAACCTTTTAATGATAGAAAGCACAGCAAATCCTTTAAAGACAAGCATTATAAATGATTGCAACATTGTATCTCCATTGTAAGTTGGACACATGAACCATATAAAATTATTTTTTGCTTAATTTTTACACGCATGTGAATCCAATCACACAGAACTTTTCTGCAAATTTTGGTGGGTCAATATACTCTTCAATATTATTTTTAAAAATAGGAGATATTTTGCAATTACAAAAGATGCTGTATTATTGCCCATGTTCTCTTTAATTTAGATTTTTTTACTGCCCTGTGAAGACACTTTTACTTGAAAGATTCTTCTAGTCTCTTCCTTTTTATTCTGTGTTTACCTTGGCTGGGTTAAAAAATTGCTGGATTTCTTGGCCCAGAGAGTGATGGTGTATGTATTTCCATCCAGTTGTGGCTGGGCATCAGTAGTGCTCCTCAGAGCTCAGCATTGAGGCGAGTCCTGTTAAATATCTTTATCAATGATCTGGATGAGGAGATCTAGTAAGTTCACAGATGATATAAGCTGGGCAGGAGTGTTGATCTGGTAGAGGTTGTGAAGGCTTTGCAGAGGGATCTGGACAGGTTAGATCAATTGGCCAAGGCCAATTGAGGTTCAACAAGGTGAAGTGCTGGGTCCTGGATTTGGGTCACAACAATTCTTTCAGTGCTACAGGATGGGCGAAGACTGACTGGAAAGTGGCCCAGTGGAAAAGGACCTGGGGCTGCTGGTTGACAGCAGCTGAACATAATTCAGCATGTGCCCAGGTGGCCAAGAAGGCCAATGGCATCCTGGCCTCTATCAGCAGTAGTGTGGCCAGAAGGACCAGGGTAGTGATTTTCTGCCTGTACTCAGCACTGGTGGGGCTGCATCTCAAATCCTGTGTCCAGTTCTGGGCCCCTCACAGCAAGACAGACATTGAGGTGCTACACCATGTCCAGAGAAGGGCAACAGAGCTGGTGAAGGGTCTAGTGAGTAAGCTTCAGAGACTGGAAAAGGTGGTCTCTTTCAAGAGAGATCACCTGGGGTCTTGGAATGTGTAGCAGAGGGTGAGTCAGATCTTGCTCTGGTGAAGTGGTACCTGGCCCCCAATACCCCCCAGCCCCACAGCATCTGTAAATCATAGCACACTGAAGGCAGCCCCAGTTTTGCATAACCCAGTCCCTGAGTGGCCAAGAGACTGGAGGTCCCTCTGGGGAGGAAGGTGCAGGATGGGCCAAAAAGGTTTAAGAAGGCTCACTACAAGGTGAGCATGTTGTCCTTTAACCCTACCTTCATCTTGGAGTTTTACATTGCAGGAAAACAGGAATTGATAGCTATGTGTCTGTTTTCCTACAGCCTTCCCATCTTTCTGTTTTTATATCTTTCTTCTCTTTTCTCACAGAACATTAACATCAAATGGGTTATAAGATTTTCTAGGTTCAATGGGCTCAGTCTATGCTGTAATAAGCGATGTTATGCAGTATCTATTCTTTTGCAAAAGTTCCTTAATTTTCTGTAATTTGCCAGTAAACTTTTGTGTATTTTTACCTCTTGAGAATATTTGATTGGACTTTTTTCCTTTGCACCTACTCAGAGCAAAAGAACCTTGGTTTAGCCCTAGATTTGAGTGATGGGGGTGTAAAAGTATGTCCTATGAAGAGCAGCTGAGGGAGCTGGGTTTATTTTTGGAGAAAATCCGAGGCTCAGGGGGTACTTTATCTCTCTTTACAACTATCTGAAAGGAGGTTGTAGCCAGCTGAGTTTTGGCATGTTTTCCCAGACAGCAAGCAACAGGACAAGAGAACACAACCTCAAGTTGCACCGAGGGACATTCAGGTTGGACATCACTGAAATGGTGGTTGAACACTGGAATTGGTTGCCCAGGGAGGTGGTGTAGTCATCATCCCTGGAGGTGTTCAAGAAATGACTGCACATGGCACTTAGTGTATAGTCTAAACCTAATGATTTTACGATTCTATGATTCCACCTTTTCATGAAATCAGTGATTGGGACTTGGCAAGACATACTCAGACAACACAAAAACATACAAACCATGTATCAGAGAATAGTCCCTCTCAGGAAATTTGCCATTGCCTGCAAATTGCAATGAAAAGTGGAGAGGAAAATCTTACAGCATTCTCCAAAAGACTTTTAGTCTGTTGAAACTTTAAACACGAATTGCTAAATGCATAATTTCTATGAAGACTGTGAATGAAATTTGGGACAATATCTTAGAAAAAATAATAAAGCAAAACTACAAAATTAAGGCAAAAGGAAGTGTGAAAGGGCAGATGAAAAATAGTCTGAAAGGAGCATAACAAGAGAGAATCTGAGGTTGGAAAAAGATGTAAAAACACATGAGCAACACAGAAACCAGGACACAGGACCAAAGGTACAAAGGGGCAGATGAAAGATTAAATAAACCACAGAAATGTGACATCAGTTAGATTCTGTAATTCAAGACAATGTCATGAGAATGTCTGAAGATAAAATATTAAGGAATAATGAACAAATAGAGATTCACATTGAGAAGGACTTGAGAAAAGATGAGGGGACTTAAATGCCATCTTTATTTAAGCTAAATAAGTACATTAATATTAACGGTAGAAATGGTCAGATATGAGAATGGTACAGGGACAGAAATGCTTATTTAAGAAAATGAGTGGCAAATAAAAAGTAGCAAATAAAATTGTATACTATTAAAGGTCCTTTATCTTAGTTTTTCCCAAATCCTAATAACAAGTTTAGCTGTGGTAGGAATTTACACCAGAAAATGTCCTTGTTTGTTGTTCACTGTGTATTTATAATAGTCACCCATCAAAGTAAGTAACATTCTATTTCAATTATTTATTTACAATATGGGAAAGATTTGATTTCTTTCATTAATATTAAAAACAAACAAAGCCAACCAACCAACCAAACCTCAAGAACCTTGCTGTGTCAGTTGTCTTGGCAGTCTAGGTTACATTGCAGAATTACAGATTATATTTATTTAGTGTTACAGCCCATTTTTTAGATTGCTAGGCTGTTATGAAGATCATAAAGTGATCATTGAGTTATTAGTTCAGTATATCACTCCCTAGCACAGATGTAAATCTGAAAGACTAGCAGCTGATTTCAATCCCTTTTTTCCCCTTTTGCGCCATGCCTTTCCACAGTTACTCATTCTTAATTGCCAAATTTACTAGAATCTACTTCATTCACAGTAATTTCCTCAGGTGTTATAGTTTTATGCAGAGCTACCTGTGCAAGGTGTAAAAGGAAGGGATTCCTAGTCACACCTGCTGCTTAGGAAGTGATAACAATAACTGTAAATTCTAGGAAACTTATAACACCTAAGGAAAGTCGTACTTCTGACCCGAAATCTTCTTCCTGAGAATAGGTCAGTAAGATGATATTGATGATATGTCCATGTAGCAGTGGGATTTTGAGGTTTAGCTGTTTAGGAATTGTGTTCAAAATGTTGCACTGGTTTGTTCCTATTCACCCGTTTGGTTTCTCCTAATGGTTTCTCCCGAGAGCCGGCTCCCAAGAATTCTCGATCTTTCCCTGTCTATAACTGAGATCCTGCCTCTGGCAGCCTGTCTGTGCCAGGTTTACACCCATAACCCAGAACATTCTGTCAGTTATGATATTTCCCCTTATTGGCATGCATGTTTCCAGCCCAATTTCCTATTGACTTCACCCCCTGACCTCTCCTCCTAGCTCGTCCCTGATTCGCTGCTGGTTAAAAGGTCCGGTTTCTCCTTTGTTCTCAGCTTTTTCTTTGTGGTTCACTCCCGTAGCTGCCCTCCTGCTCCAGGTCCCTGCGGTGCTGCCGATTTCGCCTCTGCACCATTGCCGGAGCCCGAGCCCGCCACGCAGCACGCGGAAACCGCCTCCTGTGCTCCCTCCAGCCGGCACATGGACCTTCCCTGTGTGGCACTGCCCCGGATTGCCAGAGCCGGCATGGCCAGTTTCTCATCCGGCTCGTCCCGCTCCGCGGCAGTCCCACCAGGACCGTGGAGTACCGAGCCCGCGGCAGCCCACTCCTTCCGCCGCTCACACACCAGATCACCGCATGGCTTTTTCTCGCAACCATCCCGGACCACGCAGCATCGCTCCAGACTGTTCTCGCCGCTTCCCAGTGCTTCTGGCGGCAGCAGCTGCCCTGGATTGGTGCACAGCTTTTCCTTGCAGCTGCATTGTCCGGCAACCGCGGCACAGTGCTCCCAGCACGGGAAATAAAGCAGCTCGGAAACCCATGCAAGAGTCCTTCCTTCATTTCCTTCATTCCCATCTATAGATGTGGGTCCACAGACATTGGCCGTATCGGTCAGCATGGACCCCGCCGAGCTCAGCCGAACCATCACCCCTTTTGCCTGCCAAGAGCAGAGGCAGGGGCAATCACTCGTGACGTGCACCAAGGGGAGGTGGGGGTTGGAGCTAGTCAGCTTCTAGCATCGCCCCCCCCATCCCGAGACCGAGGTGCAGCGTCATGTCCATAGTAGAGGAATGAATCATAGATGTTGAATTCCCAGACTGTATCATTAAAAGGGAAAATGGGCTCAGATACAGTCACAGAATCAGACACATCCACCTTGTCTGGGAGAGAAAGGATAAAAAAGAAATCGGTACCCCAAAAAAATATTAGATCTGCAAGAACATTTTTTATCTGGCCCATATAAAAGCTCCTCCAAAATATAGGATCAAAAATGCAGAATGAGGGTCTAAGAGACTGTTTCTCTCCATACTATCAGCTGTGCTATCACACATGCACTATGTTATTTCCAGCTTCCTTACAGTTCATTTTTTGTTTGTTCCATCTTGACTTAAGGTTCTAATCATTCTCCCTTCCCCTATTAGGCATCTCTGTTTATCTCCACCCACAAGTGGCCTCTACTATCATTATTCTAATGCTTATTATTAAAATCATACCTGTAGTTGGAGTTATTTTTTTCTAAATATTTTTGCAAATTTTCTTGCAAGCAATAGTAGCAGATTCTCAATGGGTTAATTGTGCAGAAACTAAGACTATCTGTGGTACTTCCTTTCTGCTAGAATGTACATGAATGCTGTGAGAAATGAAGATATTTGAAAAAAAGTTATTACCACTTAAACTATCTTGCATCGTCTACATGCATTGATATTAACAGAAATCTTATGATCTTTATCAAGTATTTTTTTAATATATAAAATTCTTGACCAATGCACCATTAGTAATTGGCCTAACAGAACAAATACAAAGGAGTAATAGAAAAAAATCGCAGTGATGTACGATACTTTTCAGCAAGCAATTTAATTAAAGCTTTGAGCTGTGCAGAGTATGAAATCTGTAGTTAAGGTTGATTAGTTTTCAGATTATAAGACCCTCTTATAATGTCAGAAAATAAGAAACAAATTTCACACAAGAGAGTGACTAACAGCCTTCCGCTGTCAAATGGAAATGCAATGTCTGCAAGCACAGCCTCAAGGCTGAGATGCTAGTTAGTTATGAGAGGGGCAAAATTAATGTAAATCATGTCTGGTGTTTCAAGCTTAACAATTAAAATTGGTAATAGTGTTAGTATTCTCATTAAATTTTGAATAAACAAAAATCACCTAAACTCCTGTAGAAACCTGACCAAAAAACAAATCAGAGCCATCAATACCACTAAGGAAAACAGGATTTTAAGGAAAATTCTTCAAAATGTGGATTTTTTGGAGATGATCTTGAGGAGTTAAAAAAAATGAACCAAGAAAGAACTACAGTCGATGTAATTTCTCATATTATAGACATTCATAAATATGGCTAAGCCCTTGACAAAATCTAAAAATAATTTTTCATTATTACTAGATTTCTTGTCCTGTAAATACCCTCTTTTTGTATCCTGCATACTTCTGTATCTTTAACTGAATGCCTTATGCAAAAAAGATAACACTTATCTATTGCTAGGCTAAATTTTTACTCAAAACAAAAAAAATCCACCTTGAAAAGGTTAAAACTAAGCAGGAAAATAATGTCATGCCATCAGGACATGCATTAAATGAAGGTGTTATACCTACATTAATAATCCAATGTATGTTGAAAAATGACAACTGTTTCAGTGACAGAGGAATGTTAATTTATTTATGCAAGTTTCAGGCCAGATCTGTCCTGGGATGTGTTATTTGAGTGTGTGTGTGGAAGCACAGATTTGCCTACCTGCCTTTATATTCACACTCCTAAAATCTCCTAAATTGTTCAATGTTTCACTTCTGTTAAGTTTTTGTGGAGGTTTAAGTCTGTGTGATAAAATATGACCATGCTAGCAATCTACGAATAAAAGGATTAAACATTTAAATGGATAAATATGGTGGAAGGCTGCTCAGAAACCCTGTCTCTGCATTAACACATCACCTAACACTGAGATATGCTGAGAACCTGAGTAATTTTGGGCAGTTCAGTTGATAGCAAATCAACTACCAGAGCAGGTTAAATCAAAAAGAGCATTTATTATCTTCCTTTGTGCATTTAAAACCCAATCAACCAACCAAAGAACCAACCAAGCAGAAAAATAGAGGGTGTTCCTAAGATACCAAAGTTTCTGTTCTGAGCCAGAGATATATTATCTCTTTGCTTGGTACAGTATAGTTTCCTACAGAAAAAGGAGAAGCAGCTCAGCTTCTGAATAATTCATGAAAGGATTTCCTTTCAGACCTCCAAATATTTCCCTTACATGTACCAAACAATAGCATTTATACAGAAATAGGTATTTTAAGCACTCCAAAGCCTCCTGTGGTGTTTGCACAGAAGTTCACTGCAGGTATAGAATAAACTGAGATGAAATATTCCCTCCAAAACTTAAACTTTACTTAAAGTAAAGTATTAATAAGAATTCCTGTGTTATGGAATGGTAAGTTTTCAGAACAATTCTCTTGGAATGGTTTGTATTACTCACAAGTAAAACATACTGAATTGCATTACTTCTGAAGACTACGACAGAAATCACAGTGATATTGTTTGCTGCAGCAATGCATGCATTGCATGATATGCTATAATATACTTCCTGTTGTCTTAAAATTCTGATGCACTTCATTAATTTAATCCATTTTTCTTAAACTGATATTTCCTGTCTATAAAGGGGCTGGAGGTTAAGCTTGTTTTTCTCTGTATGTGCTATTTCTCAAACCATGTCTGCCTATCCATTCATTTCCCATAGTATTCATGTCTGCTGATTATAATAATACTGGAAGAACATATAGGAAGCTCAAAAATAGCATATGACTTTTTTTTTTTAATGAAAATAGACTACTGGACAGAAAAATTTCCATTATGGTGTTCTGTGGTGTGGAACATCCATTTGGTAAGTTTGGGTCACCTGTGCCTGATCAGCTATGGTGCACTCCAGTTTCTTTTGTGCCCGTCCTCAACGGCAGAGCATGAGACAAGGGGGAAAAAAGTCCTTCACAGTTCTGGACTACCACAACTTTTCAAATATCAAGGTGACTGGTTTAACCACTTCCTCAGCTTGTTCCCTCAGAACCATGAGGTACATCTCATTGCATCTATGGGTGCATCTCAGCAGGTGCAATGGACTTGTGCAGCTTTGAGTTCCTTAGATAGTAAAGAACATGATCTTCTGCAACATTTAGTTTTTCATTCTTCCAGTCCCTGCCTTTGCTTTCTGTGATTCAGGTAGTGCGGCTGGAGAACTTACCAGTGAAGATTGAGGCAAAAACGTCATTTAGTACCTCAGCCTTGCCTATGTCCCAGGTCACTTCATCTTACGTTTTCTTTCAAAGAGGGCCTATATTTTCCCCCGTTTTCCTTTTATCACCAGCTTAACTATAGAAGCTTATCCTTCTGTCCTTGACCTGGATGGCCAGGTTTAGTTCTATCAGGACTTTTGCCTTCCTAACCTGATCCTTGATGGCTCACACAATCTCTCTATATTCCTCCCAGGCTACCTGTCCTTGCTTCCACTGTAGACTTCCTTTTAGTGTTTATAGTTGTCCAGGAGCTCCTTGTTAATCCATGCAAGCCTTCTGGTGTTTCTTCTTTTCTTCCTTTTTGCTGGAATTAATCACTCCTGAGCTTGGAGAAGGTGATCCTTGAATAGTAACCAGATTCCTTGGACCCCTCTTCCTTGCATTGTACTCTACCAAACAGACCCCAAAGAGGCAAAGGTCTTCTCTCCTGAAGTCCGGGGAGTGAGCTTGCTGTGCACCTTCCTCTCTATCCAAAGAATCTTGAATGCCACCATTCCACGGTCAGCTGCCCTTGAGCTTCACATTCCTCAGCATCACATCCTTGTTGGTGAGAACAAGGTCCTTCTCACCTCTCCTTGATGGCTCCTCTGTCACTTTGAGAAGGAATTTATCCTTAGTGCATTTCAAGAAACTCCTGGATTTCTTACACCCTGCTGTGTTGTCCCTCCAATAGATATTTTAGTGTTTGGAGTCCCCTATGGGGACCAGGGCTTGTGAATGTGAATTTTGTTCTATCTCTCTACAGAGGGCTTTATCCACTTAATATTCCTGGTCAGGTGGCCCATTGCAGACCCCCACTATAATATCACCTGTCCATGTCCTCCACTTAATCCTGACTCATAAGCTCTTGATCAGCTCCTCATCTATCCTCAGGCAGCACTCCATGCACTCCAGCTGGTCATGGACAGAGATGTCAACACCACCCCCTCATCTCCCTTCCTGTCTCTCCAATAGACCTCTATCCTTCCAACCCACAACTCCAGTCATAAGAACTATCCACAATGTCTCTGTGATGCCACTAACATCATAGCCCTACATATCATGTACATATCTCTAACTTTTCTTGTTTTTTCCCATGATACATGCTTGCATAGAGGAATTTAATTTGAACCCCCAGTGAAGTGACTTATTGGATAGGGTGGCTGGAATTCTTTTGCTACTGCCCTTCGGGTGTTGTCCTCCTGAATTGTGATCCCTTTCCAGGCTCAGGGTATCACTTTCTGGCAGTAACGTCAAACTGGTAGCAGTGGGCCACTTCAACAAATTGGCAAGCCCATGGCTGAAGATGCCCTTCTTCTTCTCTGGCAGATGAACCCCACCAGCCTGCTGTAGGCCAAGTCTCTCGAAGCAAGTCCTATGGTTAATTAGTCAAAGTCCTGGCTGTGTTTTGGTTTTTTTTAACCATTTGTTAATGGTTAAAATGGTTAATGGTTAATTTGGTAACAAATGGTTAATGGTTAATTTGGCTGGCCTTTTCAAACCATTTCCCTTGATTGATGCAGACATTCAGCTTATATATGACACTAAAAAAATTCAGAACACAAAAAAGTTGCAGAGGACTCGGGACGTAAAGCAAACACTCAAAAGAAATGTCATTTAGAAGGTGACAGAGTTATGGCTCCACTGGAACTGCATGCAGCTACAGCTACAGCTAGAAAGGTCATGTGCCATTTTTCCCCACATGTGAATGATTGTGCAAAATTCCTATTCAAAGTCAACGAACACACAACTTTACAGTGTTGTTGTTGTACAAAGCATTAATTCATGGCAGCATCTCAATTTCATGGGCTGGGAATGGATTCATGAACATTGTGACTAAAACTGCTTATTAATGTATGGATTGATAATTAAAAATACCAAGGAGTGTTTTCAGAAGTGTTTTCAGGAAAGCTTTGCCAATCCCGAGCAGGCCAAAAGACAATGTACTCCATAGTAAATGCTGCTCTGCTATTTATGGCCCTCATGCACAGTCAGGTCAGGATGAGAGATCTGCAAAGGGAAGACTTTCTAGGCTTTTCTAAAGGGAAACAGAGGCTGTGGAAGGGCTCTACATACATCTCTTTTTCATAGGAGCTTTATTTCAAATTTCTTGTCGAGTACCTTTTTATGTTTTTAATACAATCTTTGTGCCTCTTTCAATATACCTGACATTTATTTACCTCCTTGTGGCATCTTAATTTTCTGATGTTTTTTCAAATAACTTTTGCTTAAGTTTTGCTCCCGTTTCCATATATGTGCTATTAATTATTCCTGTGTGAAGTACTTTGTACATTCATCCAGTTTTTCAGGCCGTTTCTCAAACTATCTAGATGGCTTTGAATTCTAATCTTGTTCTCCTCCACACCTGCAGCTTTCTCCAGGTTTGTTTCAACGTCAAATTTAGTGAGTATATTTTATATTTCATTTATATTTTAACCTGGCCATTAATACTAATGAAGAATAATACACATGCAGAGAATGAATTCGACATAGCCTTCTCTTTTAACAGTGATGCCTATTATCTCTCTGGAAATGAGTTTTTCCAACAAGTGCTGCCTCCATGCTACAAAGCCGACCAATAGAAAATGTTCTTTCTTTAAGAATGGCCTCTGAGAGACTTTCAGGAGCACTATTTAAGATCAAGATTTGATAGTTTTCTGATGGTGTAAATAACAGAAAAGGAGATCCTACAAGAAAAACTGATGAACATCTTTCTGAATTCCATTAAACCATTGCTTTGGAGACGTACCTTGGCATAAGGGAAATGGATGCTAACAATAATGGTTTTATATATATAATTTGACACAAGGTTCATCTCTGTCACCTAACTAAATTATGAGGCCTTTCAAATATATTCAAATACAGGGAAAATATGTTTCCTTGAAATCATGGTTGAACAAAAGCCTAAAAAGAGGTATGGTCCTGGGTTCTTCTGCTACTCATGTGACACTACTTCAGTAACAGAAATTTTAGTCCAGTTTAGTCATGTGAAATATAACAATAATTCCTTGTGTACTTGAAGAAAATATTATAAAAGACCCCTTTATGCCCAAGGTCTAAATATTGACACTACATTTAATTAATCAAATATGCATTGTCACCCTAAACTAAGAAACAACCTAATCTGTTAAAAGAAAATAATTATAAAAAATATCACATATTACCTTTTATTCACGTGAAACACAACCCATTTTAAAAGATGATAGAATAAACAATTTGAATGATTTGCAATATTCTAACTACTAATAGATTATTTTTTAATTGTCAAATAAATTTACTGTATACTTTTCAATGATTAGAAAGGCTTCAGGGAAAAAGAAGTGCCAGGGTTCAAAAAATTCCATGCTTTTATTCTCTATGTTTTGTGTTGGTTTCAGAACGGCTACATCTTATGCCATGAGCTCTTTAGGTTGCAAAGGAACGAACAGATAATTTCATAATTAATGATAAGCTCCCATCTAAAGACTCAAGACCTATTGAATTTGTCAATGCAGAAACACTTAAGAAAGTTAATCTGAAGTAACTTTTAAAGTGGATTAATTAAATGAATTAAAGCCACGTATTGATCCTTTTATTCAGATTTTCAATGACTTTGATTCAATGTAGTCTACTTCAGACTTCAAAGTGAATTAAGCTTAATTAAATTAGGGACATTTTAGTTCTGAATATGTGTCTACATTGGGGCTAATGCATTTTAACACATTTAGCATTTAACATGCACGGGACTGCAGAAACTGTAAAAAACCCCTACAGTGAATTACTTATTTAAGAACAGCTGCCTGTGCTCACATACTTTCTCCAGAGATGGTTCAATGTAAGATATTCTCATCTTGCAATGAGATGGGACATGCTGGTCATTTATTCATATCTTACTTTGATATGTTGGGTATGTCCCTTTTATTTCCACACTCAATTGATCTGGATAAGCTTTCTCAAGCATGCAAGGCAAATACTTTTTTGATGCAATTAAGTATGAAAGAATTCAATGAGAAACTGACTTCCAAACACAAAAAAATGTTATTTTGGATTTTTTTTCTTTGTGTATGTGTATGTGTATGTGCTGTTGTTTTGTCTCACACGAGCAGTTCATTTTTTAAAGACCTTAGAAAGACAATTTTGATGGAAAATTGTTCACCACCCCTGACAATAGTAATGACAATGCTTGTTCTCTTTTGTGAGAATGAAAAGCATTTCAGAAATGCATTACTGAATTGACCTTACTGGACTTGTTTTGGGGAGAAATTGCTCTGTTAGGCAAGAAAGATGAAATCTGAGTGTTCTTAAGTGTTTCCACTTCTGTCGTGATTTAAGAATGGCAGTCCCCAATTTATCATTCCCTCTGAAACACTGAAAACCATGCACCATTTGCTTATTCCCCGTTCTCCCATCCCCTTCCCCCAGTGGTGGGCTGGAAGGGAGGATTGGACTCACAAAAAGGAAATATCATGGGTTGAGATAACAATTTACTGGAAACAGAAATGAGTTAAGAAAATTAACAGTAACAGCAACCACACTAATGGCACAGTGTACAAGAAAACAAGGAAAGAGGTGAA
>WBNO01017535.1:0-14979 GCA_013400575.1 Peucedramus taeniatus
CAGAGGTGTAACCTGTGTCTTCTCTGTAGAGAGGAATCCCAGCCTGGCTGGTCAAGGAGAACTAAAAGATGCTTTTTACTGGAAAAGTCATTCTTTAATGCAGGGAAAAGCTGGATATTCAGAGGTGTAACCTGTGTCTTCTCTCCTCTGTGGAGAGGAATTCCAGCCTGGCTGGTAAAGGAGAACTATAAGACACTTTTTACTGGAAAAGTCATGCTTTAACATAGGAAAAAGCTGGATATTCAGAGGTGTAACCTGTGTCTTCTCTCCTCTGTGGAGAGGAATTCCAGCCTGGCTGGTAAAGGAGAACTAAAAGCTGCATCCTCAGAAATTTCAGGATGCCCCTATCTTCTAGAAGAAGACATCAATATTTGCACAGTTAATTTCCTTCATTTCCTCCTAATTTGCCTCAATTATTGAGGCAAATCCTCCTGAAATCAGCCCTTACCTTTCCCTGTTAGACATGGGCTTCATCTGCAGCTGAGGTGTCAGCCTGGTTGGGGCGTTCACACTTTCACTGGGTTCCTCAGGGATGTGGCCCCTCTGGAAAACAGATTGTTCTGATAGACAGGAAAAACTGTGCCAAGAACTCAGCAAAGCAGCCAAAGCAGTCCCTGAGACAGAACCTGCAGCATTACTCGACTGTATTTCTGTTTAAATTTGGGTTTCTGTTTCAAGTTTAAAATTTACAAATACACCAGTTTTTGGTCTGGTGGCACAGACTGATTTCCCATCAACCTCACCCACCCAAACTCTATTTTTCCTACTTACTCTCTTCTTTAGTTTGTGCTTTGACTTCCTCTTCTCTTTCGACCTCCCAGGTCTTCTGTGGGTGCTCACAGGCTGGTTGCTTTTGTTTGAGAGTCCATTCATGCGTTGACTTTTACCCCCAATTATTCCTCTGCATTTGTCAAAGCCACATTTGCAGAGTTGCTTTGAGGAAAAAAAAATAAATCCAGTCAACCCCCAACGTTGAGATTCTCCCTTAATATGAAAAAGAACATTTTCTGCCTAACACAACATGATGGGTTTTGTTAATTTTTACACTTTACAGAACTGTTAGGCCTTAGTGAGATTTTTCAAGGTGGGGTTTTTAGGGATTTTACCTGTTTTTCAACATTAAATGAGTGGAAGTTGTAGTCATAGGTGAGCTCAGTCCCAGCAGGCATGTCCTTCAGTGCATACAGCCCGATCCGATACACACCGTTCACAGACCTGGGGGGAAAATACAATCAAACACCCCAAAAATTCAACACCAAACCATCTTTGTGCACAGACTGGCAGTGTTAGAGACAGGCAGCAACACCTCTGCTTGTGCAGTTTTTCTATTTATCTCTTACAAGAAACTTTGAAAGCTAAAAAAGTGAACACCACATTTACAAGGAATAGTAATGCCAGGGTCTCCCCATCCTCACAGGGAACAATTCCTTCCCAATATCCCATCTAACCCTGCCCTCTGGAAGTGGGATGACATGTAAATAGTCTCTCTCCATCTTTCCTGCAGCTCCTTCAGGTACTAGAAGGACACAATTAGGTCACCTGGAGCTCTTCTTCTCCAGGCTGAACAATCCCAATTCTCTCAGCCTTTCCTCACTGCAGAGCTGCTCCTTCCCTGTAATTAATTTGGTGTCTCCTCTTCCAACAGCTCCACACCCTTCCCCAGGTGCTGGGACCCCAGACTGGAGGCAGCTCTGCTCACCTGAGCAGGGCAGAATCCTCTCTGCCTCTTCAACTATTTTATTTTCAGCTGGGTTTTCCTACTAGAACATTTAAAACTTTGCTGTTGTTTAAATCTAGAATAATCTGAGAACCATGAGTTACTCTGAGGTACAGTGACTCCTGGTCCACCATCTGCCATTCCCCTGCAAATCCCTCAGCAGTATTTCCTCCTAAGTGCTGGTATGACACAGGGCATGCTGGAATCCCACCATTTCCTTTTTTCTCTGCTTAAAAAAAATATTTGAACTGTCAAAAAGAAAGGGTTTATATACATATAGATGATTTTAGAGCATTACCCAGGTTTCAACCTTCGCAGCAGATTAAGAGTGTGAAAACCAGCAATACTGGGAGGGAAACAGCAATGCTGGGAGGGAAATGTCCCAGTGTGACAGCCAGCAGTGCTGGATCTGCCAGCACACTTGGATCCTGTCTCCAAAGCATCCAGCACTCACCAACACCACACAGCTTCTCCTGAGCAACGTGAGCACCATGTAATGATTATTTCCAGCTTGATTCCCTTCCCTGTTTTTAGATCTGACTCCCTCAGCTGAACTGGTTCTCTCCCTCTCTGGGTACAGCAGAGTTCCAGGGAGCAGAAGCCCTTTCCTCACCATTTCTGCATCTCACAGTTGGGGTTGCAGCTGTGGTTGATGAAGCGAGCCTCGTTGCCCATGCGGTAGCTGTCGATGACCATGCCACTGTCCAGGTTCAGGCAGTAATGGTCACTGTGGTTGTGGTACTGCTCAATCATCCTGTTCCTGTGGAGCAATACAGAGAGAGTTTTGTCATTCTGATTGTCCCACACAGCACACAGGGAGTGACACAGTGAGAGTACATCTCAGAGAGGGTTTTTGTCTTAGGTTGGAAATGTTGGTGTGCATTCTATTCCTATCTGTGCAGCAGTTATCTTCTGTTCATTGGGCAGTTTTCTTTAACTCTTCCACGAACAATCTTCCCTCCAGGAGATATCTTCTGTTAATGGGCCACCAACTATTAATTATCTTCTGTCCATGGGCCAGTGAGTGTCACTGCATGGCTGATAAAATTCCATCATCCCACTGGGATTTAGCTCTGCCCAGGGGGAGGAGCTGAGCATTCCTACCTGGATAAAATCTGAGGTTTGGAACACCACAGCAGCCTTTTCCTACTGGATTCCCAGAGGATCAGCCATTTTCTACTGGATTCCCAGAGGATCAGCCATTTTCCCACTGTATTCCCAGAGGAGCAGCCTTTCCCCATTGCATTCCCAGAGGATCAGCCTTTTTATCCACTGCATTCCCAGAGGAGCAGCCCTTTTCCCCCTGCATTCCCAGAGGAGCAGCCCTTTTCCCACTGCATTCCCAGAGGAGCAGCTTTCTTCTCCACTGCATTCCCAGAGGAAGACCAGGCCCATCTCCAGCACCCCTGGAGCTTCAGAGGAAAACTCCCCCCTTCTCCAGGATCCCTGCTCCACCAGAACCACCCCTGGAACTGCAGGAGGAGCAGCCACCATGGAATGGGACTGCTGCCATCAGAAAACAGAATTTCCCAATCTAAGGAAAGCATGCATGACTTAGAGTAGAATTTATAATTACTACTAAATGCCATAAAATATGTACCAATGTTGCAAGTTACTCATTCCAAGGACCTCCACACTGGATTTACACAGAGTTTAACTCTCCGCGTGCCTAAAACTCATTGATGATCCTTCCATGCTGAAGCAGCAAATCAATTTTTCTACCTGAATTCCTGCTCACTGACAACTTCTCCCAGATATTCGATGATGAACTGTCCTGCTTTCAGGGGCTCTTTGGTACGGATGCCCCATCCCTTCTCCTCAGCCCTGAACCTCTCCAGGCACTGCACCCACTCGTGCCTCTGGATGCGCTGGTTGCAGCACTGCTCCCCACAGGGGCAGGTGTTGGGGGAGCACTCTGCAAAGATCATCCTGAAACAGAGGGGAAGAGTGCTTTGGGATCTGCCATGCAAGGGATAAAATCATGAATATAAAAATAGTAGTGAAAGAAATAATAAATGAAATCATAAATGAAATAAAACCATAAATTGATATGTGAAATCAAGATGTAAATATATAAATCATCACTTACTACATAAAATAATTTATAAATACATAAAATATATAAAAATATATGAAATAATATATAATTATAAATAAATATTTATATAAAATATAAAGAAATAGAAAAATAATTTATAAATATATATTACTATATAATTATAAATTTATATAAATATATGAATAGGAATACATTACAATGCATAAGAATTATATATACAGTAATTTATATTGATATGTAAATCAATAATAATTCAATATAAAATCAAGTTATAAATCAATATAAATCAGTATTATATATTATGTATATATGAATCAGTAATAAATCAATACATAAAGAAATCAATTATAATAAAACAAGTTATTCAATACCTAAAATACTTCTTGTTTTCAAGGTGCAACTCACACAGTGATTCCCTGCCTAGTTCTGCTATTCAAAGGGCAAAGTGGAGATTTTAATGGGATTTTCCTCTGGAGAAAGGGGCAGGGCAGTGCTGGGGACTCACCTGGTGCAGGTAGCCAGGGGCAATGGCCACACCTGGCACTGACCCTGTGCCTGCCCAAAGCCAAGTGGCCACTGAGCCCCCCAGAGCACTGGGCACAGCCCAGGGGGGAACATGAGCCCAGGAGGGGACACGAACCCAGGAGGGCACAGCCCAGGGGGNGACATGAGCCCAGAAGGGGACAAAGGACAAGGAGGGGACACGAGCCCAGGGGGCACAGCCCAGAGGGGACACGAGCCAAGGAGGGGACATGAGCCAAGAGGGGGACACGAGCCCAGGGGGACATGAGCCCAAGGGGGGGACATGAGCCAAGGAGGGGACACGAGCCCAGGAGGGGACACGAGCTCAGGAGGGGACATGAGCCCAGGAGGGGACATGAGACCGGGGTGGGGAGGACACGAGCCCAGGAGGGGACACGAGCCCAGGGGGGCACAGCCCAGAGGGGACACAAGCCCAGGAGGGGACACGAACCCAGGAGGGGGACATGAGCCCAGAAGGGGACAAAGGACAAGGAGGGGACACGAGCCCAGGGGGCACAGCCCAGAGGGGACACGAGCCCAGGGGGGGACATGAGACAAGGTGGGGACATGAGCCAAGGAGGGGATACGAGCCCAGGGTCCCTCCCTGGGGACAGCTCCTGGAGCTGCTCCTGTGGCTGCTCCACCATCCCAGGGCAGGGAGGGAACTGGTCAGACTGGGAGCAGCTGGGAGTGAGGGGGGACCAGCAGGGCCCTGTTGGGGACCAGCAGTGACAATCTGGGGACCCCAGAGCTGCTCCAGGAGGGTCCAGCTGGGAATTTCCCTCCCTGTGATGATGCCTGTGTTGCTGGGGTGCATCTAGCACAACTCTGTTCCTAGGAGATGATGAGAAATAAATCCATTTCTAACCTGTTCAGACAATCCTCCACACAGCCCTTCCCACTGTCATCCTCTGGTTTCTTACAATTGCAGGTGGTGGCTTCGTAGCCAGAGAGGGGTTTGACATCCACATAGACATCTGGAGGGAAAAAAAAATTTAAAAAAGAAAAAACAAAACCAAATAGGGAAAAGAATTCTTTCCAGGTGAAAAAACAGAACTGTTTATCTACAGTATTTTCATTCCAATCAGTAAAGTGAAAAAAAAAAGCAGGTGGAAGTGTCTTTGGTAGGACAAAGAGCAGGACAGAAAGGAGGGTGTCACATGAAAATTCCACAGTTATCATAGTTTAGTAATAAGATTTTACTTACTGGAACGGATTTTTTTATAAAGTGGGACATCTGGCTTTTTATACAACTAAAAGGAAGAGAAAGAAGAATTTTAATACATTGCATAAGTGCATCTGTTATTCAAAAGGATCAGGGAAATTATGTTCTGTACACAGGCAACTGTTCTGCAATCATTACTAGAAATCTGTGTGCTCTTCTCTAGGCTCAGACTGCATTAACAAATAGGTCACAAAAAGGACCTGAGTAAGTGGAATTTGGGCTTGGTGAGACAGTGGAGCAGTTTATTCACCACATAATTTATTCTCTCTGCCCAGAACAATGTGGCAAACAGCTGTCCCTAGGACAGGCTCCTCTGAACAGGGCTTAGAAAAAGAGGAATTATTTATACCTACTTTGGAGAAACCATCTTTAGTGGAATCACCATGTGCCAATGTTTAAAAAAGTGAAAACAAAAAAATCCAGGTGCTGATTTATCAAAGTGACTCGATGATCTTAGGGGTTTTTTTGCCAATCTAAAGGATTCTGTGATTCTCTAAGAATTGTGAGTAGAGGTGGGAGCCATGAGAAATGCAGATTAATCTTCCTTGCAGATGGAGATGGTGGGAACAGAAAGGGGAGCTTACATCACAATTCATAATTTCATGTATATTCCAGCATTTCAAACAAGCTTTAAGGAATAATTTCCAATTATTCTCTATTTCACACACATTTCCTGCACTAAGAGCCTTCCCTCAGTGACCCACAGGAACAACCCAGACATCTCCACACCCTTGCAAGGGCCTCCAATATTCCAGGGAGAGCTGGAAAATGTCAAGGAAACAGATTCCATGTATTAATTACTTATAAAATACTGAACAGATGAGACAGGCCATCATCAATACATGACAAGAAAGTGTCCTAGGCTGAAATGTCCCCAATTCTCCTGACTTGAGGATCAGATTCCAGGGGTGTTGGAGTGCAGCTGGAGCCACAGCACCTGGGAATGTGTCCTGCTCATTTACACATTTCTCACCACAGAGCTGAGGGCAGATTCTCCCATCAGCCTTAAATCACTTGGTGGAAACATCTTAGGGAAAAAAAAAATCCTATTTTTAAGCTTGCACATATTTAAAGCTCTTTAAAAAGAACGAGACTGTTAAAGAGTTTCTCTTCTTCCCTCGGTATGAAAATTTCAGCTTGCAAGTGAAAAATAAATTCCACTCTGCTGGGATTGATCCAAGAAAAATAAGGGCTGAAATTTCTCAGTGCTGCTGGCAGTACATCCCAATTCTCTTGAGGCGTGTCTGAAACCAGCTCCCCACACACAGCAGCACTGCCAAAATAAAAGTCTGCAGCCAAATTAATGACTTTTGTCAAGAGCAGAAACTCCCAGGGTTGCTATTTTGCAGGAGATGGAATAATGGGGATTTTCACCATTAAATACAGAAATCCCTTCTCCCCTCACACAGCTGGGGTGTGTGAACAGGCTCTCCCTGAGTGCTGCTGTTTCCTTCTGATCCCAATCCTGGCAACCCCTGAGTGCTGCTGTTTCCTTCTGATCCCAATCCTGGCAACCCCAGTGACTCCTTATCTCCTACCTGGTTGTGTTTCCACTGCCAGAGGATGTCATAAGGGAGCTGGAAGTCGATTCTCTTTTGTCTGAGGTACTTCCCTGAAAGCACAGAAAGGTTTGTAAGGGGCACACGCTCCCAGCCACACGTCCTGAGAGAATGGGAGCTGCTCCCAGGCACCTGGCCAGGCTCTGGCAGGGCTGCAGGCCAGGAAGGAGAGGGGCAGAAGCTCAGAGAACATTCTGGATGTCAGGGCAGGCCCAGGGAACCCACCCAGGACATAGAACTGGGCGCTGCTCTGCTGTCCTGCTCAGGAGGGGCCTCCACAGGCAGAGAGGGATGGGAAGGAGCTGGGTCAGAGCCCACCATGGCCAATCCCAGACAGAACTGACCCCTGCACCTGACAGAACTGACCACAGCACCTGACAGGACTGACCACACCTGAACCAACTGACCACAGCCCTGTGAGGGTACCACAGCCAACCCCAGACAGCACTGACCATAACACCTTGACAGGACTGACCACAGCACGTGAAACAACTGACCACAGCACCTGACAGCACTGACCACACCTGAAACAACTGACCACAACCCTGTGAGGGTACCACAGCCAACCCCATTCAGAACTGACCACACCTGACAGAACTGACCACAGCACCTGAAACAACTGACCACAACACTCATCAGGGCTGACCACAACACCTGACAGAAATGACCTGCAATACCTGACACAACTGACTACAGCACCTGAAATAACTGACCACAACACTTGAAAGAACTGACCACAACACTTATCAGGACTGACCACAACCCTGTGAGGGTACCACAGCCAACACCTGACAGGACTGACCCCAACACTTATCAGGACTGAGCACAGCCCTGTTCTCAAAGCTGACACATTCTCCTGAGGTTTCCTGTGCACAAACCAACGCTTTAAACCCCAGGACAAGACCTGCACCACCCATGCAGGCAGGGAAATCACAATATTGTACTCAAAGAAATCAAATCAGGTTTGAAATGAGTCTCCCAGCCTGTTCCCGTGACCTTTACCAGAACAGATTTAAGAATGAATTCAGACTTGGCAAATACATTCCTAGATTTTCTGGAAAGGCTTCAAGGGGATCTGTATTTTCAGCAATAACTGGAACCAGTTTTAGACAGGAGTTCCTGCTTTCAGTGCAGATTTTGGCTCTGTTCTTTCATTCCCTGTCACCCCTAAAGGACACAGACCCATTACATCATTCACAGCAGTCCCGAGGGCTGACACTGTTTAGTTCCAGCCAAGATTCAACATTCTCTGATCACTTTGCTGGAATCCTGTGTCACAAAACTGCAGGGAGCAGAGTGCCTAGGATGAGGTGTCAAGCCCAGGCCTGATTTTTTCCCCCCAGCTTTTCTAACTGTTAACAAATGCCTTTATATTCCTCCAGCAATGCTCTGCGGGTTCATAGAAATTCACATGCATACCCTCACCACTGGAAAATAAAAATGGTAATGTTTTCCTTACAATTCACCCCTAAATTACTTTCCATTTTCAATGCCTTATTCATCCCTAGCAGGTTCCAGGAAAGAGCTAAATCTGCTGGGAATTTGCTTTCACTTCTATGACCTCAGCAGCCCAAACAAAAGGCTCTTTCAGGTGCCTTGGCACTGTGCCCCCAGCACAGGGAAGGTCCCCCCAGCCCTCCCAGAGTGGCACCAGTGGCAGAACCCCAGTCCTGGTCACTGCTCTGGGGTTAAACCATCCCCAGGCACCCCTGGAGCAGCTGCAGGGCAGGACCAACAATGTGGGTTAGACCTGGTTTTATGACCCCATTCAAAAAGGAGCTGAGCAAGGGCACATCTTGAGGAATTTAAATTGTCACCTTCAGCTCTGAAACCTGTTTTGTGGCTCCTGATTCACACAGATCTGTCCAAACTCTGCATTTGTGCAGGGAGCCAAACAGCTCAGCTACAGAAGACAAAGCAGTGACAGCTTGTGTTTGATGGGACAAAGATTCCTGAATTCCCTGGGCATGACAGGACTTGCAGCAAGAAATCACAGCACTTCAAAAGCTGAAACAATTACCTGAGAATCAGGAAATTACTCAATCTTGGTTGTTATTCAATCTGGGAAATGGTTATGAGCTGCAAACAGTGGAGCTCTGGACCATCCCCCTTGCCCCAGGAGCAGCATCCTGAGCTCCATCCCCTCTGAGGGCCTGGGACACACTTGGGTTATCCCTTCTTCCCACAGGCACTTCCTTGGAAGTGTTCAAGGCCAAGGATAGGGTTTGGAGCAACCTGAACTGTGGAATTCCATGGAACAGGGTGGAATAAGATGACCTGTAAGGTCCCTTCTCATCCAAACCATTCCATGATTCTGTGAAATCTTAAATCCCATTTTTCTCCTACCCCAGAATTAAAAATGGGGATGAAGTAAAAACAAAGATAACAGCAAAACTTTTAATTCTTCCACCTTTTTATCCCTGAGTAAAGACAGACACCATTAAGTGCATGGGGACATGGGGGAATTTATTATTCCATGTTCACCTTTTGGGATTTAAATGGTCATAATTTACTCTGAGGTAGAGACTACTGCTCTGCATTTCATCCAAGGACTATCACAGTTAAAACAAGTTTTCAACTAGAATGGTATTTTCTGACACCCCAAAAAAATCAAGAACAATGTTTTAAGCTAAAAAAAGCCTCTTGAGTCAAACTGGGGAACACAGATGGCAAAGTTCACGAGTGACCTGGCAAGGGATAAAAACCAGAAGCTGTGCAGGTCCCTCAGTGCCACATTTGTCCCCCAGCAATGAAAATACAGATTGAGGTACCCACCAACGTGGATAGGGGCTGGGAAGAGCCCGTGCTCGTGCTCCCCTGGGGTGTATTCCAGCTTCTCCTTCTTCAGCTGGATCAGGCGGCTCTTGGGGCTGTGGAGGACAGGACAGAACCAAAATGTCACAATGGGGATCATCTGTCACTTGCAAAAATGCTTTTTCTGCTTTAGTTAAGGCACGAATGTCTGGAGCATCAGGCAAGAGAGGAATAATGGAAATGGCCAAAGAAATGCTTTTCAGGTTGTCTGTCAAACACTGATCCCAGCCCTCCCACAATGGGGTTTTTCTCCATAAATGCTTTTAAGGCAACACCCACTGGGACACCATGGACTTTAAATGCCCAAAATGTGATATAAAACAAATAAAATACCAGCAGATTGTATCTGGGGGTTTTGCTGAGGAACTGGACACGTGACACTTGTACAGCCCTGCTCTCCTAAGAGCAAACATTCATGTGCTGCCCTTTAGAAGACTGTTCATCAGAAAAAGAACAGAAATCAGAGCTAAAAAAGCAGTGAGACAGCCCTTTGAAGAAAGAAAAATAGGAGAATGGAATTAGAATGGTTGTATGGGTCAGGCAGGTGACAGCTCTGTAATCTGGTGTTTATAAACATCTCCTCCTGGCCAACAACAAACCTTGGAAAACAGAGTCTGATGTGGAAAACAGAGTGGTTATATTTAGAATTGCAGTCCTGCAACATTCAAAGGAGACTTCTAAATGTTAAATATACCAAAGATTAAATGATATTGAAGCCTACTGAAGTTTATTGAAGTTTTTTAAGGGATCTGTTTTAAGAACTGGACAAGTAACAGAAAGATGGCTCAATAAAAAATGTGATATTATTGTTTAACCATGATAGTGGTTAAACAATACAAACCATTACAAGTGAAAGGGAAATGCAAGTTAAAACCAAATTTTGAGATACAGATATCAACAACTGGAAATACTCAGGAAGAAATTCTTCCTCACTGGCACAGGGTGCCCAGAGCAGCTGTGGCAGCTCATCCCAAAGTATCAGAGCAGGGAAGAACTCAGCATGTGGAGCAACAGGCAAAGGGAAGACAAACCAGCCCTCTGTGAGTGATTTGTGACTTCCCCCTGAAGAGCAGCTCCAATCTCTGCTCTGTGTGAGCAGGGACAGCACCCCAGGGAATGGCCAGGGGAAGTTTGGGTTGGATTTAGGGAAAGGTTCTTCTCCCTAAGGCACTGCCCAGGCTCCTCAGAGAATGGGCACAGCCCTGAGGGTCCCAGAGCTCCAGGAGAGTTTGGACACAGCTCAGGCACAGCTGGGATTGTTGGGGCTGTGCACAGCCAGGAGTTGGACTTCATGATCTTTGGGGGTCCCTTCCAAATTAGGAAGACTCAAAATTCCAAATATTTACACTAAAGAAAAGAAGGCTCTCTCAGCTCCTCCCCTAAGGCAACAGATGAAACTGTGAGATTTGAGCTGTGTACAGCAGTGACAGACCATCCAAGTGGCAAAATTTTAGCACATCTCTTTCAAACAGAGATAAAACTCAAGTGGCCTCACTTTGCTCAGACTCAGGTCTTTGTTTCTTCCTTAGTCTTGGTCCTCTCACTGACTCCTTCACTCTACTACAGAGAGGGATTACAGAGGAGCAGCTGATAAACTGCACTGGCAGCTTCCCAGTGGTCTCTGTAACATTTTAAAGTGGTCTGTGACACAGTGAGAAGGTGCCAAATTTTCTCTCTTTTCAACCTGTCAGATCATATTGGAACAGAAGCACAAATTCCTGAATTCAACTGATTTGTTCAGATGCCATTAGAAAACATCTGTGGCTACAAAGGGAAAGAGGGAGGTGTCCACATTCTAGTGGACACCAGGCTGCAAACCAACCAGTGGGAAAAATAAAGAAATGCTGGATTTTTCTACCCTAAACATCTCAGAGAAAATAGAGATGAACTTCACTGAACTGTGAAATGAACTGGGTGCATAGCTGAAATTCTTTCACACAGAAGATGATCAGTTGTCACCACTCAGCCAATGAAAACAGAACCTAATGACCCCCTCTCTGCAGACACTGTGCTCAAATCCTGCTCAGAACCTGCACACATCCACCTCTCCCAGCACCTGCATTGCCAGGATCATTAAGACTCTTAAATAAATCTCTTACCTTCTTCAAAGCTGATAACCAGAAACACTTCCAGACTGCTCAAGGCTGCTTTCTGACTGGGATTACATTTTACATCCTCACTGGGTCAGGTTCTGACAATTATGCACATAATTTTCCAATTTTCTCTCAATTAAGTTGATGGTTTTATTTCACCTGCTCAAGAGTGGCAGCTTTTTATGGCTCTAGGTGAAAGGAGAGTTTCCCCTGGATTATCAGAGAGCAGTTTTGCTCTGTTTTACTTACTCTGTTGTTTTGTAGACATCAGAGTAGAGCCCAGCTTTCTGGTACTTCTTCTTTGGGGGTCGAGGGGCTTTCTTCTCACGCTGGGTTAGGGGAGGCAAAGGCTGCTCAGGGGTTTCAGATTCAGGTGGTTTCCCAAGGGCCTCATGTGGACTGGGAGGTTCAGCTACTGTCTCAGAGAAACTGGAAGAAAAAGTAGAGATAAAAAAATCACCTTCCCATTAAGATCATCTCACAGTATTTCATTGTTCCTCTCTTGAATCTGGTCAGCAGAAAAAGTTCATGTTTCTGAATTTCTGGGTGACTCAACTACTTAAAAAATACTCAATGATCATGATCAAGTGGGGGTTAAGTATAATCATAAGAAAAGTATGATTCTTTCTGTGATATTATTATTACAAAAAGAATGTTGTTTGTACTGCTAATGTTTATCCCTTGGAGCCTCAGCTGAGTAATTCAGAAGGCAGCTCTTGCTCTCTGCTCTAAAAGCAGCACGTGGTAACCCTTTCCTCAGCCTTCAGGAGAGGCACAGAGCAGCCCCTGAACACGTGGTGCCAGCAGCACCCTCACAGCACCCATTTCTGGAAAGGAGAACTCTTGGCAGAGTTTGTTTATTGATAATTTTGGGGATGAGTGTGAGATGATGAGATAAGAGAGAGATTTTTGGTGTGTGCCTTTACCAGTGACTGCACAGGTGCACCCCTTAATTCCTCCTTGTTGCTTTAGCTTTACTCTTTATCTGCTTTATCTTGACCTCACTTTACATCCTGTGCTGCCTCTAAGTATTTGTTTGTGACCTACATGAGTAGATCCCATGGCACACACAACTGTTCAGGGCTCCTTACTGCACACAAGATGAAGGAACAATCTGTGGCACCTCATCAGTTACCAACTCTTTAAATATATCCTTCACCAAGTACAGAACCAACAGTTTTAGATCACCTGAGATTCTCATTTCTGGGGTGTTTTCACTACCTGAGGAAAGCCCTGAACACACTTAGGGCTATATATTTTGCTTTGCAAACAAAAAGGTATTTTCTAGCTTTCTAGCTATTCTTGAAGCATTTTCTAGTTTAAATATTTTCTAATGTTTTCCCAGTGCTCAGCAGTCCAATTGTGTCACTCTGGAGAACACGTGTTGGTGGTGGCAGCAGCTCTCTGGTCACAGAGAGCAGGCACAGACTTTCCTGGGAAAGCTGTGAGAAAGCTCAGAGAAAGAATTAAAACAATTCTTATCAACACTTGCTACACCTGCTGCTAGGCACATGTAGAATGTGTTATGGAGATTTGTTTACCAAAGTGTAGCTCCTTGATTAGACACTTGTAGTAGTGTTTTGGTTAGCTTACAAATTAGGTCAAAGCTGTATCAGACCGTCTAGAAGCTATAATTTTCTTAAAAATATACTATAATATAGTATAGAATAAAATAATTCTGCATCATAGAGTCAATACTAATTATTACCTGGCTGAGGGCCTGCTACCACAAATAGTAAGACCACAGTTGGTTCCCTCTGCAGTGAAATAGTAACCCTGAGTAGACCACAGTTGGTTCCCTCTGCAGTGAAATAGTAACCCTGAGTAGACCACAGTTGGTTCCCTCTACATTGAAATAGTAATCCTGAGTAGACCACAGTTGGTTCCCTCTACATTGAAATAGTAACCCTGAGTAGACCACAGCTGGTTCCCTCTGCACTGAACTCCTTCATAAAATCAAGCAGAAGATCCCCTCAATGATTGCAACACTCTAAAACCAACTGAGGTACAAAACTGCACGGGAATCACCTCTTATTGCTCTCCTGCTCATCTTCAGGCAAAGACTTGTGCCTCTTCCTTGCCTGCTCCTCGGGCAGCCACCTCTTCCTCTTCCAGCCTTTGCGGTGCTCGGGGTCGAGGTTCACGCTCTGCACCACGGCTTCGATGACGTCTGTGATGGTGTCTGGCCCCAGGTGCAGGGGGCTGCTGCTCTGCTCCCTGTCCTCCAGCTCCTGGCTGACCATCCTGGCTGCCTGGAAAGCCTGCATGGACACCACGGCCTGCAGAGGGTACTTGCGAGGCCGCCCCGGCCGCCGCTTCACGAAGTTGTTCCCCGTCCTCGACTGCCTCTGCAGCTTTTTGGCTTTCAGGATTTTGTTGACGTGGTCCAGATTTTTTTTTGTCGCCAGGATCTTGTTGTAATTGCACATTTTCCTCGCCTGCCGCTGCATGGCCTCCACCACGCTCCTCTTGAGGTGCCTGGGGGAGTAGCTGCCAGGCAGCCTGTCCTGCAGCAGGGACATGCCCTCGCTGCTGGGCACGCCGGCCATGCTGGAAGCCCCCAGCCCGTCCTGCTTGCCCAGGGCTCTCTCCCTGGAGTGGTTCCGGGCCGGGCTGGCCGAGGGAGGGTTGGCCATGACGGCTTCCAGGCTTTTGTCCAGCGTGGGTGGCCCGTCCTGCTGGGCCATGCGCTGCAGCAGCGTGTCCACCGAGTCCTCGGCCGCCGGCGCCAGGCGGGCACCCCGGGCTGGCACTGCCACCCCTGAAACACACACAGGCCTGGAGTTGGTGCCTGAGGATTTTGTGGTTTTCATGTGTTTGTAATGCTGCAATTCTTTGGTGTATAATGCTAATAATGTAATAATTATAATATAGTATAGTACAGTATAATATAATATAATATAATATGATATAATATAATATAATAATATAATATAATATAATATAATATAATATAATATATATAATCTAAATGCTTTTCTAAATATATA
>WBNO01017535.1:17961-31115 GCA_013400575.1 Peucedramus taeniatus
GGGACAGGGACCGGGACCAGCACAGGGACCCCTCGGGACAGGGACCGGGACCGGGACCCCTCGGGACAGGGACCGGGACCGGGACCGCGACAGGGACAGGGAGCCCTCGGGACAGGGACCGGGACCGGCACAGGGACCCCTCGGGACAGGGACTGGCACAGGGACCGGGACCCCTCAGTAGGGACGGACACAGGGACAGGGATCGGCACTGCCACAGCGAACAGGACCCCTCGGGACAGGGACCGGCACAGGGACCAGGAACCCTCGGGACAGGGACCGGCACAGGGACCGGGACCCCTCGGGACAGGGACAGACACAGGGACCAACACAGGGACCGGGACCCCTTGGGCAGGGACGGACACAGGGACCAACACAGGGACCGGGAACCCTCGGGACAGGGACAGACATAGGGACCGGGACTCCTCAGGACAGGGACAGACACAGGGACCCACGCAGTGACCGGGACCGCTTGGGACAGGGATGGACATAGGGACCGGGACCCCTCGGGACAGGGATGGACACAGGGACCAACACAGTGACCGGGACCGCTTGGGACAGGGATGGACACAGGGACCAGGAACCCTCGGGACAGGGACAGACACAGGGACCAACACAGTGACTGGGACCCCTCGGGACAGGGACAGACACACCTCTGGGTCTGCCCGGGTCACTGCAGGAGCACACACCCAGTGTGTGCCCGCTCACACCGGTTACCCCCGGTAACACCAGTTATCCCCGGGAACGGCACCTGCCCCTCACCCAGAGCGGGACAGGCAGAGCAGGGCCAGCCTCACACCCGGCCCGGTGTTTGCAGAGGGAACGGAAGCAGCACTGAGTTCAGCTGCCCCATCCCCAGCACACGCTGATCCCGTTTTCCTCCCTCCTCCCTGGACTTCCAAGTGGAACACACCGAGGCCACGGGAATTGTGAGCAGCACTCCAAGGCTGGCCTAAGATTCGGCATCATCTGTCCAAAATAACTCCTGATGGAAAGCTGGAGAAGTTCAGGAACAGCACCAGGAATTTGGGATGAACAGGCAGCAGTGTCATACAAAACTCCCCTGGACAAAACAGCATGTGCCTGTGCCAAGGTCACACAATTGGGAACTTTCACCTCCTGGGAAGCTCCCAGCTCCTCGGGAGTCCTGTCTGCACAAACAACCAACACGACCCTTTTCTAACACAACTCAGACATGGCAAACCCCTGCAAATATCTGCCATCAGCCAGTATTGTAAAAAGAATGTATTCAACCAGTTAGGCCAGGTTTATGTTCAAAATGTGGAGGTGAGGGAGATTTTTCACATGGAATGCTCTGAAATAAAGCATCACAAACATTCCCTATGGATCCCAAAGACTTGTTCTGGATGGGTTCCCTGATGCTGATCCCTGACTGCTTGTTCCAAGTTTCTGATCCAGCACCTCTCCACCACACACCTAAACTGCATCTGGTTTTATAAACAAACAATCTTTGATGCACCAAAGCTTTTCCCTCCATCTCTGCCTTTCCTTTAATCTTTAATCCACGGTTGTGGATTCAGAATCACCATTTGGCACCACAGATAAAAAACCAAAACAGCCCAAACACAACATGCAAAGTGACACGGATCTAAAAACCCCAAATTTGGCATTTCTCTTTCCTTTTACCAGATGTGGTTTAAGTTTTCCAAGTGGTGAGGGGCTCCTTGGCAATGAGCTGGACCCCAATGCCAGTGCCAGCCTCTCAAAATATCCAGGTTGCAGGTGGGAATGCACTGCCTGGAAGTGATGGAATCACTCAAACTTCCTGGGGCAGGGAACAGGCAGAGCCTTCACAAAAAGCATCTCTGCCCTCCCCCTCCCTTGGGTTACTCCTCACACAAACCCAGGTCAGATCATCCACTCCAAAGGAAAACATCTCTCAGCTCCCAGAGCTGCACAGGTTCCCACCACCAGTTCACTCCTCAGAGCCAAATTTAACCCTGTGAGTGACCCAGCACTTGGAACTTCTCTTTCCATCACTGCAGGAGGAGCAATCTCATGGTTCTGCTGCCTTCTCCACACTCCACTCACCACCTCAAGTCATTTCAGTAGCAGCACAAAGAAATATGAATTTGTCAAAGATCCAGCTGTGCTTAAAATAAAGGAGGAAAACATCAACCCCCCAAATCAAGAGAAAATCCCTGTGCATACAGAGATGTGCAGAGCAGAGGAGGTGGCAGCAGGAGTACCCCATGGGAAGGAGCAAGATGAGAGCCAGGAATGTGAGGAGGGATTTCTCAGTCCTGGTAACTGGTTCTTGTTCTCTGAAATATTAGTCACAAGTGGCTTTGGACAATGATTTAAACTTCAAGGGAGAATGCAGGCAAGAAGGGGAGGGAGAAGCAGCTCACACTGGAAGCAGGCAGGAGCACAAGCTGCACTTGCCCTTCGCAGGTTATCCTTTCTTTTCCTTAATAGTATGCAAATGACAAGCTCCTGTTCCTGCTCCTCCTGTTCCAGTTTTGCTCGAGGCTGTCACATGCATTTCCCAACTACGAATAAATCCAAAATTTCTAGGTTTGGTCTCAGGCATCCCCAGCACCAACCCCCGCTGTTCTGAGGTGTTGCAAGAGGCCTCAAGGCAGGGATTGAAAGCTCTATTGTAGCAGAGATTGTCAAATTACCAAAATGGAGTTACAAAAGGAATAGGAAACATTTTCTTAAATGGAAACATTACTCACAACAGTAGCAGCAACAGGTGGTCTGAACCAAACCAACCAAACTTCAAACAGAAACACAGCTTTGAAAATATCAAAAACGTGAGAAACTTTGCCTCATTTCTCTGGAAAATCAAAATTGTATGGGAAAAGCAAAGACCTCTGCATGAGGAAGCATCCTTAGCCTGTAAGGAAGCAAGAGGAGGCTGTTGGGAGGAGGGACAGAGTGCTGTGGGTGGCTCTCAGTGTCACTCTGTGCTGACACTGCAGCAACAGAGCCCTCGGGGAGGGCAGGGGCAGGGCTGGACCCCAACCACTGATCAGCTGCCCCCTGCTCCAGCTGTGTGTGGTACAACAGAACCCAGCAAGGCTGGTGGAAAGCTCCCTTACCTGACAGTGGCTGCAGGGCCTTCTCCAGGGAAGAAGGCACGGGCTCCTTCCGGAGGGGCCGGCTCAGCGCCGTGTCCTGCCCGCCGAAGAGTCCAGGGCTCTCAGGTAACTTTTTACGTCCGTTGGTGCTGCCAGAGTTGGTGACTCTGCAGCTGCCTATTGCACTTGTGAAAAGGTTTGTGTGTTCATCGCTGCTGGCTGGCTCCGAGCTGGGAGTGAACCCCCCCAGGGACAGAGCTGGGGAATTTTCGGAGCAGTCTATCTGCAGGGGTGTCTGCAATCCCAGCGCCAAGGAATTCGACTCCGAAGGCTCTCTCCTGACCCACTGCTCATCTCTGCTTAGCAAACCCTTGGAAGGTGATAGGTGAGGACAAGACATGTGGCATCTGTGTTTCTCTTTGTGTTTGTACCTATCTCCAACAGCCTCCTTCCCAAACCTGTAGCGCTTCAAGGACTCCAGGACCGTTCTGGAGGAGCTGTTGGCTGTGATGGTGTCCATGGAAACCTGGGGCTGCTCGGAGGAGCGGTGCTCCCGGTGCTTGTGGCGGTGCCTGTGCTTGTGTTCCAGCATCCAGCCGTAGGCCATCTCGGGTGGGACGCTGGGGTACGTGCTCATGGACAGCAGAGGAGTCCTGCTCGTGGTGAGGAAAGCTTCCTGGCGCAAGAGTTTATGCTTCTTCTTGTGGTATTTGGTGGGGTTGAGAAGCAGGTGGCCTGTATGCATGTAGGAAGGTGGGGGGAGGGGGGTAGTGAAAGAAGGAGAGGGTGGAGGAGGGTAAAGAGTTGGAGGGTATCTTCCATAATAACCTAATCCTATGGGAGCAGCTGCCAGGGGAGAAGGGGAGTAAGGCATGCCATAGGAGGGGTAGAACCCGGTGCTGGACAGGGGGAAGCTGAGGCTATGCATGAAAGGCATTTCTGCCATAGCTTCCCGCATTTTTGGAGGCCTGCCTCTCTTTTTCTTTAAGTCAGGTTTTCTAATGTAGTGCAAAGGATCTAAAGGAAAAGTAGGGTGGGTGTAGAAACTATTGAAATTTATCCTAAAAATGGTAGGCAGCAAATCTCGGGGTATAAAATGGTGACTTCTGTGGGTTATTCTAATTTCACTTAATCGACTTATTAACTCCTCTAACTCAGCGAGGAAATCAGGGTCCTGCCTCCCTCGGAGCTGAGGGTACTTCTTTTTCCTTTTTCTCTTCTGCCTCTTCATCTTGTCGTAGCTGAGGTAATCGTGGCTGCGGCGCTTGCACTTGTGTTTGTGCTTCTCCTTCAGGTTGCTCAGCACGGTGGAAGTCTCGGGTGGGATGAGGGACACGTGGTCAAACGAGTGCCTTTTCTTCTTCTGCCCGCAGAACTTCTCCGCTCGGTCCGAAGTGCTGTTGTTGTCAGTGCCAATCCCACTGTCACTGGGGATGGTCTCATCGCTGTGGGACTCGCTCACAGGGGATGGGGTGGCCTCTTTGAGCGAGGTCAGCTCGCTCAGGTGGGACGGGGAGTTGGGCAGCAGCGTGGGTGGGGACAACCTCCTCCTGCCCTTGGCTGCTTTCTTCATGGCCAGCGTCTGCACCACGCTGCCCTGTCTGGAGTGGAGGTGCAGGTAGGGCACCGAGCTGGGCTCGATGAACCCCGCGTCGCTGCTCACGGGGCTCTGCCCCCCGCTCACGGCGGAGGACTGGGAGCAAACCGGGGACGGGAGGATCTCCGAGGGATTCGCTGCCGAGGGCAGCAGGTGGGGAAGGACTTGTCCTAGGGACGTACCAGGAGCTTGCTGGGCAGACTTCTCCAGAACTGTCAGACTGGCAGCACTGCTGGCTAAAATGCCATTCAGGACAGCTTTAGGTTTCCTCCCTCTCCTTTTTCCTATGTAAATCGTTCCTTTCTTGCTGACGTTGATTTGCTGGCCTAGTTTTGAACCGAATGTGGCAGCAAGAGTTGACACGGTGTTGTGGAGCTTGGATTGCATCTTCCCTTTGGTATTTGGTTCCACTGTACTGGACAGAATCTGGTTCAGAAGTTTCTTTCGCTTCAGAGTTTTCATTTTATTTATTTTTCGAATAATTGTTTTCATTAACTGTCCATTATTTCTCTTGGCAACTTTTCTGTCTGAGTCTACTTCCAAATCACTCATGCTACAAATACTGGGGCTTTGGACTTCTTCTGGCCCTCGGAGCTGGTCCTTCCTCTCAAAGAACTCCGCGGGTCGATGCTGTTCACTTTCAGGCCCCATCTTGCTCGAGTTCTCTGTTCCAACAAAAGGTGCCACAGACAGAATAGGTGGTTTCATTTTTATTGACGACCGGATCTGCCTTTTAGGTCTCCCTCTCTTCTTAGGAAAAGCTTGTCCTGATAAGCTTTGTTTGAGGGAGGGAATTTCCACTTCAGGCTGCAAAATCGGAGGTTCTTGCTCTTCTTTTGACTGCACTGAGAAGACTTTTGATGCTGGGATCTTAAGAGTTCTTTTGGGGGGACCTTCGAGTTCTGGCATTTCCTTGGATTTAGGTCTTCCTCTCTTGGGTTTGTATATGTCAGGTAAGAAATCATCCGACATACACAAGCTAGAGGGTTGTTTGTGAGCGCTGTAGAACTTCTGAGTTGGTTTGTCAGTCTCAGCCAGCAGTGCCAGAGACTGCCCATTAGCTTCATTCAGCTTTGGCAACTGATGTTTGACAAATTCATGCTCCACAAACGAGGACGAGCCGATGTTTTTCAGGAATTTGGCCTGCTCCAAATTACTGCTCGATAGTGCACTGTATGAAATGTTTTTAAAAAGCTCTGACCTTTCTAATTCCAGACCCTTTGGAGGTCGGCACGCGCTTCGCGACACCACTTTAGTCCATCGTGGCTTCCTTCCTTTTCTTTTCTTTAAAGGTTTGGATTGCTGAGTGCTGCTCAGGTTTTTTGCTCCTTGGCAGGATTTCTCAGATGCAGCTATTGCACCGATCTTGAGGAACTGCTTGCTACCAAACAAGCTGGTAAAACTAACTACTGAAGGGGTGACAGTAGCGTGGATGCTTGTCTCAGCTGCCAAAATGGGCTTTTTCCCCGTGGGAGGACTTGTTCTTGAAGTTTCCACGTAAGATGCTTTTGAATCACTTAAGTCCTTCTCAGCACCTTTAAAATCAGTGCTGAGGGTGTGGTTCAATGTCCTGTTGAGACTCAGCAGGGAGCTGTCCGAGGAGAAGGGCGTTTTGCCCATGGGATCTGAGATGCCTTCCAAGAGCTCCGCCGTGGAACTTAAGTGCAATGAGTTGGACGCCAGCTGGGAGGAGGCTGTGGAGAGGCTCCTGCTCAGGGTGGGGACAGACACCGTGGGGGAAGGAGATGGGAGATTCCCCTCTCCCACTGCACTGAACGGGGACTTGGCTGTCGACACCTCCGAGGCACCTCCTGTCCTGAAGTCTGGGGAAGTGCAATAAACTGGAGGCTGCTTTTCGTGCTTAGACGTTTCATAAATCCCTTTCTCACTGGATGAGTAGGCATCCTGTGGGACACACATTCCTTCACTGAACATCTCTTTGCCTACATCAGCAATTTCTTTCCGAATTGAAAACTTGTCCAAGATGCTTTCTTTGCTCTGTCTCATGATGTGCTTCTCAAAGGTTTTGCTGGTTGTATTTTCCTTCAGTAAATCCGCAGGCTCATGGCTTTCAAGGCTACTGAGGTTTGAATTACAAGGAAGCTTAAAGGGCTCTGAGGAGGGCACGAGGGAGTCTGCTTTCAGACTTCCAGAGTCCTTGTTAGCCAAACCAGCTGGACTGGCAATCCCTGCTGGCTTCTTCCCACAGTCCTTGCTAACCAATCCCACAGGACTGCTCATTCCTGGCATCTTCCTCCCAGGGTCCTTGCTAACCAATCCCATCGGGCTGCCAATCCCTGGTGTCTTCCTTCCAGAGTCTTTGTTAACCAGAACTGTGCTGCTCCCAGTCCCTGGCATTTTCCTCCCAGAATCCTTGTTAAGCAGACCTGTAGGACTATTTATTCCCAACAACTTCTTCCCAGCATCCTTGTTAACCAATCCTGCTGGAGTGCTGCTGATCCCTCCTGGCTTCTTGAGAGGCTCCTTGTTAGTCAGTGCAGTTGGAGTGCTGATCCCTGGAAGTTTCCTCCCCACATCTTTGCTGATCAATCCAACTGCAGAGCTGGTCACTGGCTGCTTCTTTCCTGAATCCTTGTGGACTAACCCTGTTGGAGTGCTGATCCCTGGAGGCCTCTTCCCAGAGTCTTTGCTAACCAATCCAATTAAGGGGCTGATTGCTTGGGGCTTCTTCCCAGAGTCTTTGTTAACCAATATGGCTGCGCTGCCAATCCCTAATGGCTTCTTCCCTGAGTCCTTGTTCACCAATCCAACAGCAATCCCAGAGCCTGGCAGTTTCTTCACCAAATCTTTGTTAACCAACCCACTTGGAGTTATAGCTCCTGGCAGCTTCTTCCCAGAGTCTTTCACCAAACCAGATGTAGTTCCATTTCCACTCCCGGGCTTCTTCTGCTTTGTTTTGGAAGACTTGGAAGGAGGACAAGTTGCAATAAGTTGAGCCAATTTTTCTGTGACAGTTGTTGCTCCGTTAATTTCTGTTCTATCCTTTAAGTCAGAATTATGGCTACTGATAAGAGTCGGAGGAGATGATTTTATATAATCTGTCATTTCAGAATGCAATGGGGAAACTTTCTTAGATAAAGGGGTTGTTTCTACTTCGATACCTTCTTCCACGTGTAACTCAACTGGTGCAACTTCTCCAGCTTTCTTGTAAGACTTCGAAGGGTCCTAAGAGTTAATAAACAAAAAAAGTCTTTAGGAACAGGGTACAAAGTATCACTTTGAGTAACACAGTATCTTTTTTATGTTTAGGTGATTAACACTTGCTCTGGTAACAGGGTTACTGTATAAACAGAGGCTTGGTGATCCTATTAATTTTAAACCAAACAATAGTAATATCAGTAATTTAAATAATAAAATGTCATAATAAAATAAACACATTCAGCAAATAATAGTGGTATTCAGATTTAAAGCAAAATTTTAGAACAGTGGACATGCTGATGTTAACAAAACCCAAACTCCCTCCCAGTCCGGAAATACAAACCATTTAATCTGTACCCCAATTATTACAAATATCCTCCAAAAATACTGTTGATGTTTATTAATAAAACCCCACTAACAACAAAGTGCTGGGCTATTTATAGTGTGAGAGCACTTGAAGAGCTCACATGGTGCTGAGCAGCAGCTGAGCAGTGCCCTGGAAGGGCTGGCACTGTCACCCTGTCCCTGCACAGCCCTGCTGGCAGCTCAGCCATGTCCCCTGCACCAACAGCTCCTCCTCCCAGCACAACACTGACAGTCAGGAAAAAAAGTAAAATAAAATAAGTCCAATTATTCTGTTTGTATGGGGGGGAGGAGGGTGATAATGCACACACATGGAATAACTGAAACTCACACTTATTTCCAGTTCACACCTAACCAAACTGGAAATTTTTTCTGTAAAGGTTAAAATCAAAACTGCAGTACCCAATACCTTCATAAATCCTATTGAGAGCATCTCAATAAATTCATCTTTTATTTTGGAAGGACATTCTTTACACACAGTGCCCAACACATCTCTGCAGTGCAGGGGACACGTTTGCTCCAAGCAGGGGCTGGGAATGGAAGGCTCTGACCCCTGATGAGATAATTCTGCCCATGGTTCTGATGTCCCCAGCAGAAGAAGGACATGGAAGTGTTGGAGCAAGTCCAGAGGAAGGCATTAAGTTGATGAAGGGACTGGAGCACCTTCCCTATGGAGAAAGGCTGGGAGAGTTGGGAATGTTCAGCCTGGAGAAGAGAAGGTTGTGTGGAGACCTCAGACCTTGCAGGGTCTGAAGGGGCTCCAAGGAAGCTGGAGAAGGATCATTCATCAGGAACTGGAGTGACAAGACAAGGGGGAATGGCTTCAAACTGACAGAGAGGAAATTCAGGTTGGATATATGGGAGAAATTGTTCCCTGTGAGGGTGGCAAGGCCCTGGCACAGGTGCCCAGAGCAGCTGTGGCTGCCCCTGGATCCCTGGAAATGTCCAAAGCCAGGCTGGACAGGGCTTGGAGCAGCCTGGGACAGTGGAAGGTGTCCCTGCCATGGCAGGGGGTGTGGAATAAGCTGGGCTTTAAGGTCCCTCTCAGCCCAAAGTCACTGTGATGCTGTGATTTCATTCCCAATCTGAAAACCTCCTGGGCCCTACCAGAACAAACACTAAATACAGAGTGAAAAACATCAATGCCACAGCTGCTCATCCCTCTGCAACAAAAGCTGATATGGCAATGGCCTGGCACTTCCAGCACTTGATTACAGGCAGCATTTCCCTGATCTCAGAGCTGAACCTACAGATGCTGAAGGAAGGGACAGCCTGGATTCCTCTGGAACACCCAACTTTGGTGCTGATCATGAAGGATTTGTTCAGTCAGCTGCACTTAACCAGGAGTCTGCAGCCTGGATCCAGCTGGACACTGCTGAGATGAGAAGCAGCTGTGTGGGTAATGGGGGAGCCTCTGCAGTGATCCCCAGGCACCCCAAACCCAGGGGCTGCTCCTTCCTGCAGGGATGGAGCAGGAGGAGGGGGGTTCTTCCTGCCCAACTCCAGGCCTGGCACTCACATGGAAACTCCTGAGTCAGCGTGACACCACCCTGAGCCTGCAACCCAATGCTCCTGGAATTCCCTGGGGCAGACTCTGAGTGCCAGAGAGTCACTAATGAGTATTAAAGCCTTCAGAGTGCTGCATCCTCTTCTTACAGCCTGAAATTCTGACAAGAACTTTGAGGAAAAAAATCTCCTTTGTTCAGCGGATTTCAAAAATCCACCTAAATATTGACTTGGGAATCCAGCTCCTCATCTCTGTATTTACACTTCACACTCTTCCTTCTTTTTTCTGTTTCTCCTGGGTGCTCTGCCACCCCCTGGGCCAGGTTCTGTGCTGCTCTTACCCTGCCACTGCTGGGTATCCAACACCTCTGCTTTCCCCTGCTCACCTCCAATTCCAAACAAAGAGCTTGGAAGTTTGAGCAGACACTTAAATAATAAATACATAACTAACAAAACCCTTCCAAACACCAGCTTTGATCTGAGCAAGATGCCAGGATTCTGAAAACAAGACTTTAGCATCAAACACAGATCCTTTGAAAGCTGAAGGCGTGTGCCCTGGAAAGCTTCTTTCTCATCTAAGGGTGACTGAGTTTTCCAAGCACACTGAAAATTATTCCAAAGAACATGAATTGCAAAACAGGAAGCATCTAGTGAGACATCAGACAAGAAGTCAAAAAAGTCTCTCATTTTTTCCAGCATTTTTAAACCCAAAATTCTCATGTGGGATTTTTTTTCCCCCATAAATCTACTTAATAATCAGCATGATTAACAGAAATGTTTTGGAGGGAAATTCTGAAAGACAAAATTTCATCGGGTAACTTCTAATAGAAACATCTTGAGATGTTTCCTTTGGAGAAGGTTGCAGAGGCTGCAGAAACATTAAAAAAATTCCCAACATCAGCCAGAGAGTCAAAGCTTCTTCTTACAATTCTGTATCATTAAAAATTTCAGGTTTTTGGTTGAAGTGAACAGCAGGTATTGCTGCCACTAAGGAGGAGTAAGAGTATTGCAGACAGCTACCAAAATCAAACTGCAATCATCACAGCCCCAAACTTCAGGAATAAAAAGGACATTTTCTGTGTGGAGGCAACAGTGGAAGAACTGCACTCCACAGAATTCACAGAATGACCAGGTTGGAAGAGACCTTCAACATCACTGAGTCCAACCCAGCCCCAGCACCTCAACTAAACCCTGGCACCCAGTGCCACATCCAGGCTTTGTTAAACACCTCCAGGGATGGGGACTCTGCCACCTCCCCAGGACAGCCCTGCCCTCCCCTTGGACACCTATGGAAACTTTGAGATAAGAAATGTTGACTCAGAAATGTTATGGAAGAGGACAGACCTTTTTGAGAGAGAAATGGAACTAGAAACAAGTTTCAAAGGATGGGCTTGCAAATAAGACTGGATACTTTGGAGAAACAGAATTATGAAAGACTGTAGTAGGATTTACAAGGGGTAATTTTAGATTATTTGCTTTAAGGCATTTACAACATGGTGTAGCTAAAGCTGATAGGCCAAGAAGCACTTATAATGTATTGTAATTAGGAAATAATTAGCTTCTGATTGTGATGGTGTGAATTATAACACCTGTATTGTCTCATCCCTGACATGAGACTGAAAATGGAACAGAAGTTTTTAAAACGCCTCTCAGTTGCCCCATCTGTGGGTCAGAAAAAGGCATAATCCAACAGGAAACACCTTGGGATAACCTCCCAGGACACCCCCCTGGGACATACCTTGGGATACCCTCCCAGGACACACCTTGGGACACACCCCCAGGACACACCTTGGGACACACCCCCAGGACACCCCCTCCAGGACACACCTTGGGATACCCTCCCAGGATACACCTTGGGACACACCCCCAGGACACCCCCATGGGACACACCTTGGGATACCCTCCCAGGATACACCTTGGGACACACCCCCAGGACACACCTTGGGACACACCCCCAGGACATCCCCATGTGACACACCTTGGGACACACCCCCAGGACATCCCCAGGACACACTGTACAGGACACATAATATTGTATAATATTATATTATTAGTATAATATTATATATATTATAATTATGTATTATATAATATACAATACATAACTTTCTAAACTAATATAACTTTCTAAACCAATACAGGAGTGTACAGGACACACCCTCCAGGACACCCCCTCTAGTACACCACTTGGGAGACACCCCCAGGACACAGTGTAGAGGACACCCCTCCAGGACACCTCTCCAGGACACAGTGTACAGAACACAGTGTACAGGACACCCATCCAGGACACAGTGTACAGGACACAGTGTACAGGACACCCATCCAGGACACAGTGTACAGGACACAGTGTACAGGACACAGTGTACAGGACACAGTGTACAGGATACAGTGCACAGAACATCCCTCCAGGACACAGTGTCCAGGACACACTGTACAGGACACTCCTCCAGGACAGTGTACAGGACACAGTGTACAGGACACAGTGTACAGGACACCCATCCAGGACACCCATCCAGGACACAGTGTACAGAACACCCATCCAGGACACCTCTCCAGGACACCCCTCCAGGACACAATGCACAGGACACAGTGTCCAGGACACCCCTCCAGGACAGTGCACAGGACACAGTGTACAGAACACCCCTCCAGGACAGTGCACAGGACACAGTGTACAGAACACCCCTCCAGGACACAGTGCACAGGACACAGTGTCCAGGACACCCCTCCAGGACACAGTGTACAGGACACAGTGTACAGGACACACTGTACAGGACACCCCTCCAGGACACCTCTCCAGGACACAGTGTACAGGACACACCTCCAGGACACAGTGTACAGGACACAGTGTACAGGACACAGTGCACAGGACACAGTGTCCAGGACACCCCTCCAGGACACAGTGTACAGGACACAGTGTACAGGACACACTGTACAGGACACCCCTCCAGGACACCCCTCCAGGACACACTGCACAGGACACCCCTCCAGGACACACCCTGGGATACACCCTCCAGGACACAGTGCACAGGACACAGTGTCCAGGACACCCCTCCAGGACAGTGCACAGGACACAGTGTCCAGGACACCCCTCCAGGACACCCCAGTGTCCCAGCCTGTGCCCAGGGGGTCAGGCTGACCTTCAGCCCAGCTCTCCCCTGGCAGCTGCAATCCCATTTACAGAGCCAGCAACCTCCCCTGGACACCTCCAGCCCCACAGCTGGGCAGGGGGAGCAGCCAGCACTGCCACCTGCACAGGGACAGGAACAACTCCCAGGAGCTCTGTCAGATGGGAAGCACACACCTGAAGTCAAACCCAAGTGACAGAAGTGTCCTCAGTGGCTGCTCCTCTCATTGTCACTGTTAGAAATGAAGGATGGGACTATTTTCAAGTTCAGAACAATTTATTCTATAGATAAATATCAGTCTTAGAGTTTGTGAGATTTTAGAGGAGTATTCAGCTATAGCTCAAGAGTAATCACAAGTTT
>WBNO01017536.1:23320-62567 GCA_013400575.1 Peucedramus taeniatus
TGCAGCCATCGCAGCTGATGGGGGGAGGTCCCGCCACCCTCGTTGGGTTGGGGCGGGGTGGGGGCAGCACTGCGGGGATCGGGGGTCCCGCGGCACCACCGCGGCTGGGGGGGCAGCAGCTGGGGCACCAGCCCAGTGATGGGCCAGGGATAAGAGTGGGGGGCTCGTTTTTGGGGTCTCCCCAGGAGGGGTGTCCCTCTACAGCCAGGGAGGGGCGGGGAGGGGGGGCTACCTGCGGAGGGGGTCCCCTCCATCCCACTATGGCCCCGAGACCCCTCCTCAGCCCCGGAGCGCAGCTCCCCTTCCCCCGAGACCCGGCTCTCTGGGGAATGGAGCCCGGACCTCCTTCATGAGGGCGGGCTGGGGCCGCCACGGACTCCACCGACCCCCGCCAGGACTACAACTCCCATCATGCCCGCCAAACAGACCCGGAAGTAGGATATTTCCCATCATGTCTCGCTCTATCGAGGCGGAAGTAAAGCGCTTTCCCCACCCCCCCCAACATACTCCGCTCTAACGTGGCGGAAAATGATGCTTCCTCCCATCATGCCCCGCTCTACCGAGGCGGAAGTACTCACACTATCAGCCCGCAGGACTTTATTTCCCGGCGTGCCCTGCGGCCAAGACCGGAAATCCGGCGCCGCCTCAGGAGCCGCCCGGGCCGAGGCAGCTGCGGCCCCGATCCCGATCCCGATCCCGGTCCCGATCCCGGCCCGATCCCGGTCCCGGCCCCTCCACCCTCGGCCGCCCGGCCGCCCCCGCCGCCGCCATGGGGTGCACGCTGAGCGCCGAGGATAAGGCGGCGGTGGAGAGGAGTAAAATGATCGACCGCAACCTGCGGGAAGACGGCGAGAAGGCAGCCAAGGAGGTGAAGCTGCTGCTGCTCGGTGAGGAGGGACCAGGGGGAGAGCGAAATGGGGCTCTCCGGGCTCCAGAGAGACTCTGGGGGGGCAAAGCGGGGCCTCCGCCCTCAGGAAGGAGTTTGGGAATGGAGACATGGGGATCCCTGGATGGGCTGAGGAGGGTCCCGAGGGATCCGCGGGGGAGCTGTGGTGGTTCCCGAGGGATCCCTGGATAGGCTGAGGAGGGTCCCGAGGGATCCTCGAGGGAGCTGTGGTGGTTCCCGAGGGATCCCTGGATGGGCTGAGGAGGGTCCCGAGGGATCCTCGAGGGAGCTGTGGTGGTTCCCGAGGGATCCCTGGGAGGGGTGAGGTGAATCCCGAGGGATCCGCGGGGGAGCTGTGGTGGTTCCCGAGGGATCCCTGGGAGGGGTGAGGAGGGTCCCAAGGGATCTTTGAGGTGGCTGAGGAGGGTCCCGAGGGTCCCTGGTCCCCTTCTGAAGAAGAGGCCGTGGCTTATCCCATCCTGCTGGGGAGCGAGGGTGTTCTGGGCTGCCCTGGGGTGCGGCCCACGGGCTTTTCCCGATGGAATGTTCCCTCCCTGTCCCGATGGAATTCCCCGTGCTCCCTCCGGGCTGCTCGGGGGGAGGGCGATCCCTCCCGGGTGGGATTGGACCGGGAGAGGCACGGCTCATCCCGCGGGTCCCGGCATGGAAGGGAGGGAATGCTGGGGCTGTAATTCAATTCCCCGTCAGGGAGCGGGGGTGAAACGGTAAAAAGGATTTCCCTTGAGGAGGGATTCCCTTTAGCAGAGTTTTGCTGTGTTTCATCTGGATTTTGGAGTTCTTGGAAGGGATGATGGGAGCTCAGAGGAGGCACAAGCTGCCCTCTCTGAAGGCTGGGGGAGCAGATTGAGGTGGGATACTGGGAGAAGTTGGATACTGGGGAGAAATCCCTGTTTGTGAGGGTGCTGAGGCCTTGGCACAGGGTGCCCAGAGCAGCTGTGGCTGCCCCATCCCTGGCAGTGTCCAAGGCCAGGCTGGACAGGGCTTGGAGCAGCCTGGGACAGTGGAAGGTGTCCCTGCCCCTGGCTGGGATGAGCTTCTAACCCAAACTAGTGTAGGACTCTGGAGTTCTGTTCAAGTCCTCACAATTTTATAAGCACTACCTGAGGCTGATGAACCATCTGCTCATGCTGGTCTTTCTTTTCAAGGTCTGGGTATATATTTTTGGTTATCCTGATTTTTCTGTCTCTGAGGAGACAGATGGAGTCTGTGAGGATCTGAACAGCAGTGCTGAGTGGGTCCTGTTAGAGCAGGATGTGTGAAGGAACCATCCTGCTCCAGGAATCCTTTTTCTTTCCCATTTAGCCCTTTTTCTTCGCTCCCTGCAGGAGCTGCTCCGAGCTTTGTACTTGGTGTCTCCGTGGAAAAGCTTTTGGCTGTGTGTCAGGAGAATCCTTTGTTCTCCAGGTGTTTGTTTTGGTGTTAATAAGCAACACTTGCACATTCCCTGGAATTGAATAATTCTTTCCTCATATTTTTGTATGATATTTTTTCAAAGCACCAAAGGCTTTGAGGCTGAGATTGGTCTTACCAGCAAACATGGAATGGGGGGAGTATCCCAAAAATCGTACAGTCATCAGCTGGAATGTTTTAAAAACCAGGTGAGGCTTTAGAACTCAGAGCAGCAGCTGATTTTGGGTCGCTGTTGGCTTTGGATGGCAGGAAAACTCCTGCACATCCTGGCGTGTCTGCAGGTGAGGAGCTTTTTAGGAGTAATTAAAATGTTGATCAGGACCTCCCTCTCCGTCTACCTGGTCCCAGGTCAGGTTTGCACCTGGTTGTCACTTGCAAATCTCTCTCAGGTATTTCCTGGTTTTAAAGCTGAGTGTGGTAATTCCTGTGTGGGAATACCAGGAAATGCTGGAATCTCCCCACACATCCTTCTTGGTGTGCAGGTAAAGCAGAACAGGGAATTCCCAGGAGAAATTATCTGCAGTGGGAACTGAGGCACTAGAAGAGAGGGGAAAGTCCATGAGGGTTTTTCCATTGTTTGAGGAAGGGCTTTTTATCCCACGTGAAACTGTCTGGGTCTTGTGTCATTCCCTGGGTGTTTTCTGCCCCTCTCAGAGAGGTTGGTGAAAAAGGAATGGATTTTTCCTGAAGTTAGAGTCCACACATCCTTCCCAGCTCCATTAAAAGAGCTGCCCCAGTTTGAGATCTGCAGAGTTGTGATGAGCAGGGAAAGGGCTGTGCCTGGGGAGAGGGAGCTGGATCCTTCCCAGCTGGGGTGTGAGGAGGCTGGCAGGCAGGGATGGACCCAGAATCTGGAGGCTTGGAAGAGGAGAGGGAGAAAAAGGCAAATAGAGTGAAATCTGGGAGAGGAGAAGTGAAATACAGTCCAGATCAGGAGATTTGGAAGGGGAATCAAATACACATGAAAATCAGGAGGTATGTGGGAGAGGAGAGGAAGTAAAATACACCTGAAATCAGGAGGCTTAGGAAGAGACGAGAGAGAGGAAGGTAGACACTGAAAATTGAGAGATTTGGGGAGAAAAGAGCAAGTAAAAATACAGCCAAAAGTGGAAAATCTGAGGAGAGGAGAGGAAAGGAAGTCAAATACCCCAAAAATCAGGAGATTTGGGAGAGGACAGGAAATCAGAAATCCCCAAATCAGGGTTTGGGTGTGTTTTCCTTTCTTTCCTCCATAACCTTTATTTTCTCTTGAGCAGAGGAGGAAGGAGAGAGAATTCCAGTTGGGTTCCCTTCTTCTGGGAGCTTTGGCTTGACTTTTTCAGCACCTTCCACCTAGGAGAAGGTTTGGATGCTGGAGGAAGTGGCCCCAGCAGCTGGATAACTGCAGGATTGCTGGGATAAAGTTAATCCTGGAGCTTTTCCTCAGGGATTTTAAGTCCTTCTGTTGTGTTTCCCTTTCACAACTCTGAAGTTTGTTGAGCAATTCTAAGTTCTGGGGATATTTTATAAAACAAATGAAACCTGAGTCTTGAATAATGACTGACCCTGGTTGTTACGACCCTGTGGGATGTAATTATTGTTCCATGTTGGAATGCCACCAGCAGCTCTGCTGGCATTGGCACTGGCATGGTTGGAGTGATGTTAACAGTGGATTCACTCTCTGGAACAGCAGCTGAAACTCCTGGGAGGCTGGGAATGGCTGGGGAGGCTGGGAATGGCCCAGGAGCCCTCAGTCTCATTTTTCTTCTCCCGTTTGCCCCCAGGAAAATGCTCCTCAGCAGGCACACACAGGGTTCTGCTGATGGGGAAACCTGGCAGATTTTTCCAGCCAAATGGAGGAGGGTGCTGGAGCTCTTCCTGGTTGGGTAGGAGCTGACTCGGATCCTTCACTCTGCTTGCAGTGCCTTTTCCAAGGTCTGGCATGTTGTTCTGGGCTGTGTCTCAGGGGTCTGTGTGACCCTGAGTGGTGAAGCTGGATTCCAGAGCTGTCCCATTCCCAAATCCCTGTGTAAATGGTGGTTTTGTGGCTCTGGCTCTGTGGATGCACCAATGTTGGACTGTTTTTGCCCAAAACACTCTGTTATCCAGCCTGGAGAGCTTCCCTGGGTTTGGATATGCTGTGTAATTACACTGAAGTGGTGCTGCTAATTAATGCAAAAACAATTAAAAGCATACGTTTGTTTTAAAATAACCTTACCTTAATTTGCATAATTCACCCTCCTCCACTACTCCAGGAGCACGCAGCTTTTTCCCAACACTGATTTTCCCAACCTTTTTTCTTTCCTGATTTCCCCAAGACTTCCTCAGCACTGTTTCGGCTGTGTTTTGGTTTAAGGTAGCAAAGTGTTTTTTGGGGATGCAAATCCAGGCAGAGCTGGTGCTGCAGTTAATGATGTTGTTAATTGAAGTGGCTTTTCTCAGAGCACAGCAGCTGTGCCTTGGATCCCTATTCCAGAGGATCCATCTGGGGGTCAGACCTGGCTGCTCCTCAGCTCTGGAGCTACTGGATGCCCTTGGAACGGTGATACAAAGCTCTGTGATGGGGTGGATGTTGATCTCCAGATGTTGTCCCAGCAGTGGCTGCTGCTCCAAGTGTCCTTCCTTGTGGGATCTGCTGTAGGAATCCTGCTGGGCAAGCTGCAGGGAGCAGCTGTTTCTCTGATCTTGGAGGTATCTGTGTCTGCTGGAGGTTCCTGATGATTCGTGGCCATGGGAGGATTCTCCTCACACAGTTCCTGGCTCAGGCCAGATTGCACCAGGGAAGGTTTAGGTTGGATATCAGGGAAAATTTCTTCATGACAAAGGTTGTCCAGCCTTGGCAGGGGCTGCCCAGGGCAGTGGTGGAGTCTCCATCCCTGGAAATGCTAAAAAAACATGTGGATATGGCACTTGGGACATGGATTAGGGGTGGACATGGCAGTGCTGGGATACGTTTGGACTTGATCTCAGAGGGCTTTTCCAACCTTAACAATTCCATGGTTATAATTCATTTGACAGCAGGTCAGATCTCTTTGAAGACTCGGCTCTTCTCTGGGCTTTGAGCTCCATGGAGGTCTTTCCACAGCTGCACTGGAGGCTGGAATTTCCCTGTCCTCAGGTGTGGGAGCTGCAGCTTCCAGCCATGTTCTCCCACCTTTCCACTGGTCTCTGTGTACCCTCCCCTTGATTTTCTGTTCTGCCCTTTTCCCACCAAAACCAGATGCAGGGCAGGCAAAATGCTCCTTATCTCCAGAGTACCTGAAACCTGAAAGTTTTTCAGGAATCAGCCACAATTTATTTAATCTCCTGGAAAAGAGAATTTGTTCCACCAGGGTCAGATGCCCTCTTTTCTGCACAATGCTGCTTTCCAGCTGTGGGATGGGAATTCTGTCCCCACTGTTGTGTGTACATCATTTACTTGTGTCAGGACACATGGGTGAGTGTCCATGCCCAGCACTGGGATTTGGGGATGGACAATTTCCAGCAGACAGCTTGGTTGAGGAATTGTGATTCCATCTATGCTCCAAGAGCCCTCTGGATATGATTCAAGTTTCATTAAATTCTGAGGCAGAGCATTGAAATAGCTTTTCTCAGAAGAGCAGAGGGAGCTGTAAAGAGGAATTTTTTAATTAGATCGTGGATCTAATCTTCTGGAAGTTTGGAGTGAGCAGAGCTGTGCCCGCACCTCATGGGATGCAGCACTTGTTCCCTGCAGAAGTGGGATGGAAAAATGGAATTCATGACTGAAATGGGCTTTGGAGCTGAAATGAGGGCCAGATGCCGATTATTTTTCCAACATGCTCTTTGTGGTGATCCCTGTGCTGTCTCCTTTGTTCCTGGGGATCCGATGCCTGGCTCTTGTTTCATGTTTTCCCAGTTGGTGTTTGGTCACTTCAGTGCATCCTTTAACCTTCTCTGGTTACCGGGGTGGTGCTGCCTGGGTCAGCTTTAGAAACAAACACCAAATGCTGGGACACAGGGTTGGCCTCCTGGAGCTCGGTGCTTTGGGGTCTCCATCCCTGCAAGCTCTCGGTGTTTGGGGAATGAGCTTATCCCTCAGCAGGAGCTGCCAGGCAGGGAGAGCCCAGCTGCATGTTTGGAACAGCTCAGGATTATTGTTCTTGCAGGAAATTTAGAGGATGTTTGACTTTTAAAAACAGGCCCAGCACAAGGTGACTCCTGATAATCAGGACAACGAAGAAATATCTTTTCCAAGCCCAGGTCTTCCCATTGTTCCCTCTCTTTCCAAGTTATCTGTTGCTTTATCATCCAATTCCTGTTTTATAGGCCTTGCTTGGCTGTTTCTCTGCTGTTGCCACCCAGACTCGGATCCAAGACACCAGACTTGGCCTTTTTATCCCACATCTCCAAGCACATCCATTTATCATAAAATCCTGAAATGGATTGAGTTGGAACAGACATTAAGACTCACCTCGTTCTGTGAGCAGGGACACTTCCACTGTCCCAGGCTGCTCCAAGCCCTGTCCAACCTGGCCTTGGACACTCCCAGGGATGAGGCAGCCACAGCTTCTCTGGGCACTCTGTGCCAGGGCCTCAGCACCCTCACAGGGAGAATTCCTTCCCAGTATCCCATCCATCCCTGCCCTCTGGCAGTGGGAAGCCATTCCCCTTTGTCCTGTCCCTCCAGCCCTTGTCCAAAGTCCCTCCCCAGCTCTCTTGGAGCCCATTTAGGCTCTGGAAGGGGCTCTGAGATCTCCACCCTTGGAAGTGTTCCATGCCAGGTTGGACGGGGCTTGGAGCAAGCTGGGATGGTGGAAGGTGTCCCCGCCCATGGCAGGGGGTGGAACGGGAAGAGCTTTACAGCCCCTCCCAACCAGAAGCATTCCATGATTCTGTAATCCCGTGGCGTGGATGAGGAGCTGTGGGTGCCCAGGAGGCCAGAGATGGTGGTTTGATCTTCAGCCAAGAGCCACACAAGGCCTCTCCATGGGGGTCTCCAGCCACGCTGCTCAACAGCAGCCATAATTCCATCAAAACACTCCTGGGGGAGATCAAAGAGCTGAGAAAACAAATTCAAATCTGAGGTCTGTGCTCACAGAATCCCAGGATGATTTGGGCCAGAAGGGATTTTAAAGCTTATCCCGTTCCATCCCCTGTCATGGGGCAGAGGCACCTTCCACTAGACCAGGTTGCTCCAAGCCCCATCCAGCCTGGCCTTGGACACTTTCAGAGTGCAGCAGAGGGGGTTTGCTGCTGGTTTGTGGCTATTTCAGCAACTCCTTAAGGAATTTCTCAGAACCGTCGGTGGTCACTCAGGTCTGGGTGTAGGGGACAGGGGCAGGTTCTTCCAGCCTGATGTTTCCCAGGAATGGTACAGAATTCCTGGAGATTTTTCAGCCTTCTGAGTGGTCATGGGATGTTTCTAAGCTTTAAAGTAGTTGTTTAATTAAAACAGAGTTGAGGCTCCAGTAGTTTCAAGGCAAAAAGAAAAACCCCTCCTTTCTGGAGCCAGTCTGGGAGAGCTGGGAACATTCAGCCTGGAGAAGAGAAGGCTCCAGGGAGATCTCAGAGCCCCTTACTGTGCCTAAAGGGGCTCCAGGAGATCTGGAGAGGGACTTTGGAACAAGGGCCTGGAGTGCCAGGGTGAGAGGGAATGGCTTCCCACTCCAGAGGGCAGGGATATTGGGAAGAAATCCTGCTCTGTGAGGGTGCTGAGGCCCTGGCACAGGACACCCAAAGAAGCTGTGGCTGCCCCATCCTTGGGAGTGTCCAAGGCCAGGTTGGACAGGGCTTGGAGCAGCCTGGGGCAAAAGTGTCCCTGCCATGGCAGGTTGTGGAATGGGATGGGATTTAAGGTACTTTCCAACCCAAACCATTCCAGGATTTCTTTTATGATTCTAAATTTTCCGCTGGGGCTGCTGTTCTTCCTGTGCATCTCCCAGGTACCTTTTGGTGGGAAAAGCTGCATCTGCTTCAGCCCATGTGCTCCAGCAGGCCCAGCAGTGCTTGGAATCTCATTGATATGATCCCAGGGTTAGTGTTGCTCCTGTTTTCAATATGCCATTCCTTACCCAAGCCTTCACTTTTTTCTCCTCCGGAGGTAATGACAGCCTCAAGTGGTTTATCCTGTGCCATTGGCTCCTGCTCCCTCTGCAGTGAGGCTGTAGCCAGCCCATGTGCCCTGTTTTAATGGAATATATTGTTTTTCCCATCATTCTTGTGGAACTAGGAGTGTCAGCCTAATTTTTCCTGGTTCCTGTTGACTTTTCCAACAATAGCTGTTTTTTTCAAGCCTGGTGGTACAACACTACTGCTCCTTTCTCTAGTGTTTTTCCCTTTCTCCTGATTCCCAGTGCAGTTCTCTTGCTGCCTGTGATTCTGTGGTATCCAAGAGTTTTCTAGGTGTCCATTGAAATAAAAAACCTCAAGGAGGGAATATGGGATCTGTGTTATCAGGGATGGCAGCGCTAGCTAGGTCAGGATGTTGGGATATGCATTCCACACGATGAGGTTGGAAAGAGGGAAGTGAGAAGAGGGTGAGGATTTGATACTTCAGCTTTCCCGAGCTGTGGCTGCACAGGTCCATGGGATGCTGGAGGCTGCTGGGAAGATATTCCTCATGGAATACAATTCAGGAATGCAGTGCTGTGGGAACCTAAGAAGGGTGTTGGTGGCTAAGGGGAGGTGTCCATGTTCGTTGTGGGGTGGGATCAGTGCTAAATAAAGGAAACATGTTTATCGGGGAGATACCCACTGGGATTTCAGGTGATTTGAACAGCTCCTGCTCCACGCTTCCAGTGGCTCTCAAGCCATTGGATATTTTTGGACCTGGACTCCTCCCAGCTTGGTTGAGCTGTTGTTTGGGCCCCTTTCAGCCTGTCTGTGGGGAGCTGGTTCCGTTTGGGATTTGGGAACTGTAATCACAGCCAGATGATCCGGCATTGCTTCCAGCCTGCTCCTCAAATGGAGGGTCCTGTCACATTCCCATGTCTGTAACTCACCCCTGGAGCTTCAAGTGAACTCCTGGGGTTATTCCTGAGCTGTTTATCAGGGGATGTTGGAATTACTGAGAGATACCCCTGGATTTGGGAGCTCACCAAGGGCTGCAGCACTTCAGGAGGGGGCTAGTGGAGTTCCTGCCAAATCCCTACAGAGTTTGTGAACTGGCTGTTGCTGGAGGTCCAAGCCACATGCCCGTGTCAGGCCCTTCAGTTTTATCTTCCTCACTTGTACTTTAATGGATTTTCCGGTGCATCCCTGTTCCGTCCCTGGAAGGATTTGTTTCAGCAGTGACCTGGTTTCTCTTCAGAAGCTTGCAGATGTTCCAGGGCTTTTCCCCTTAATTATGTGTGTGGAATTCCTGAAGTACAGTTTAATGCCGTTTTGATACAACTCTGGGGAAAAAAACCCACTGAAAACAGGACTTTTAGGACCTTCTGGTGCAGGAAGCTGGGTGCTTGTGTCTGGAAGATGTAGGGAGTCTGACCTACCTCCTTGGTGAATTTTTAAAGCAAAAATCTAGGGTTGTGTGGAGTTCCTCTCTTGGAATTCCCAGTCCAAGCTGTGTTTTGTTGCTCTTTTCCCTGTAATCTCCGGCGCATGGCGATGCCAAGTTGCTTGCCATCTGCTGCTCCAGGAAATCCTCTGGCTTTCCTGAGGGAAGTGGTTGGATGATAATTTCCCCCCTGTGTATCCTTTGCTTTCCCAGGGCCAGCGCTGATACAGCTGGGAAGCTGCTCCTGTTTGCTCCTGCTCCAGAGGATCCCCAGAAGGGATCTGACTGTAGGATCTGGCTGTAGAAATGTGTACAGGGATTGACACCCTTGGAGATGGAATTCCAGTGCTTACATGCTGAGCTTTTCCCTAAGAACTTGTGGGATGTTATTGGGATATTACTGGGATGGTTTGGGATGTTATTGGGATGTCACAGGCGTGGTCTGGCATGTTGCTGGGTGAGGTGTGGGGGTTTTCAGAAGCTGTGATGCCTCCTGGCTCCAGCTGGTTTCCAGAGGGAATAGTTGAATGTTTATGGAAGGATGCATTGAGGACAGGGACATTGTGGAATTGTTGCCCAGAGTGTCCATGGAGTGGGACAATGCCTGTAACAGATGAGCTGCTCTTTGTGTCCAGGGTGAGATGAAGAGGTTCCTCGCTGCTATTTTGGGAAAAGGGAAGTTAAAGCTTCTGAAGCAGTTTTCCCATGGGGTTACGACATTCACGCTGAGCTCAGCCCTGGTTTCTTGTGGCAGAACGTGATCCCTGTCTGGCCGTGCTCATGAGAGCACCAGAGAAAGGTTTGCTTCTCCTTAGACTGAAATGTCCCATGAACACCCTGATTTCCATGGGTTTGAATCCACTCTCACATCACATGATCTTTGAGGTCTTCCTGGCTGCCCATCTAGTCCCTGCCTAAGATCCCAGAGTTGAAGGCTTTGCCTGAGGAATCTGTAAGAATTCCAGTGTACCTTTATCCACACTTGATGTGAATTTCTAGTGTGGAGCATCAGTTTGCTGTAGGCTGAAGCAGTGTTTTAGTAGCATTTAAATTCCCATTTGTTATTCCCGTACTACTGAAGGATCCAGCCACACGGGATATAAACACCACATGGAAGTCCCCAGAGATGGGAACGAAGGGTGCAGGGTTAAAGCTGCTGAGTTGGTCCAATATGGATTCCTTCAGGCAAACCCTTTCCAGTGGGTTTGGAAAAGGGGAATAGCAGCTTGTCCAGTGTGAACATCTGCAAGTGTTTAGAGAAGCATCAAAGGACAGAAGTGAGACCTAGAGATGTTGAAATTAGGTCCAGAAAGGAAGAGTAAAATGGGAATGATTGTCTGGAGCGGAGTGAGAGAACCTTCCAGGCATCACATTCCACCCCCCTGTCATATCAGGGACACCTTCACTATCCCTGGTTGCTCCTAGCTCTGTCCAACCTGGCCTTGGACACTTCCAGGGATGGGGCAACCACAGCTGCTCTGGGCACCCTGTGCCAGGGCCTCACCACCCTCACAGGGAACAATTCCTTCCCAGTATCCCACCTAACCCTCTCCTGTGGCAGTGGGAAGCCATCCGCCCTCATCTTGTCCTTCCAGGTCCTTGTCCAAAGTTCCTCTCCAGCTCTCCTGGAGCCCCTTTAGGCACTGGAAGGGGCTCTATGGTCTCCCCAGAGCCTTGTCTTCTCCAGGCTGGACACCACCAGCTCTCCCAGCCTGGCTCCAGAGTAGAGGGTCTCCAGAATCATGGAATCCAGGATTGTTTGGGTGGGAAGGGACCTTAAAGCTCATCTCACCCCCTGCCATGGGCAGAGACACCTTCCAATAAACCTGGTTGCTTCCAGGGATGAGGGGGCCACAGCTTCTCTGGGAAAGCTGTGCCAGGGTCTCACCACCCTCATGAAATTTCTTCCCAATATCCCATCTAACCTTTCTTTACTCAGCAGGAAGCTGTTCCTCTGTGTCAGACTAGACATGGGCAGTGTTAATCCCTTTTTTCCCCCGGCACTGCCCATCTCCTGGGCCATGCCAGCAGGAGCTCCAGCCTTCCATTCCAGAGCTGGAGCTGGAGGGGAGATGTTTTTCAGAGGGTGTTAATGTGGTACCTTGTCTGGGTGGCTCTTGCCTGAGAGAGAGAACCTGGAACAACAGGAAAAACTTCTTTAGGAATAACAGCTCTCTGCTTGGCCATGGCTGAGGAGCCAGTTTGGGGTAGTGTGTTGGTGAGGAGAGTTCAGAGGATGTGGGTTCCTACTTTCTCCCTCTGAAGTAAGGTGTGAGTAACCTCGGAGAGGGGATTTCCTGCTCTTCCAGGCAGTGTTTAGGGTTGAGGGGGGAAGGGAAGGGGTTAAAGGAGTCTGGTTGGAATTAGTCCTGTATTGGCAGGGTTGGATCTGATGGGGTTGATGACAGGTAGAGCAGCTTGGCTGTGGCAGGAGATTATTTTGGGGTAATCTGAGGAGGAAACAGCAGTAAATATGATGCTGAGAAGGCAGAAGCAGACAGGTCATGTCAAAAGTCCCTTCTCAGTCTGGATTCGGGGCTATTTGGGGACACCAGAGATTTGAAATCCCAGCACTTGGATCCTGGGAATGTGGAGGGTGGGCGTGGGAAATAAAAATAAGGATTTGTGTCCTCCCAGGGTGGAAGTGCTGAGTCCACAGTGTTAATGTTTTCACACCTGACCACAAACACTGAGCTGCTCTGGAAGAGCTGGGAATGTTCACCCAGGAGAAGAGAAGGATCCAGGGAGACCTGAGATCTAAAGGGGCTTCAGGAGAGCTGGAGAGGACCTTTGGACAAAGACCTGGAGTGACAGGACAAAGGGGAATGGCTTCCCACTGACAAGGGGCAGGGTTAGATGGGATATTGGGAAGGGATTCTTCCCTGTGAGGGTGGGGAGGCCCTGGCACAGGGTGCCCAGAGCAGCTGTGGCTGTCCCATCCCTGGATGCATCCAAGGCCAGGTTGGACGGGGCTTGGAGAAAACTGGGATAGTGAAGGTGTCCCTGCCTGTAGCAGGGGGTGGCACAGGATGGGATTTAAGGACCCTCCCAACCCAAACCATCCTGTAATTCTTTGGGTGATTTATGCCATCCAGGCTCACCTGAGTCATCTATCCAAGTCCCAGCAAGTCCAACATCATTCCTTGCCTACAGCCAGCCCAGCTTTGTAGCTGGGGGAGTCTTTAGGCCAAGGAGCCCTCAGGCAGTGGCAGAGCCAGCTGAGCTGAGCTCCTGCTGCCACACGAGGTGAAGACCTGGAGTTCTGCTGACTTCAGGAGCACCGTGCCAGCCTTTGGCACGCTCCTGGCTGGGACAGGCATGTGGGGCAGCTCTGCTAAGCTCCATAAACCAGGAGAACTGATGGTTTGCAATCCCAGGTGTCCACTGCCCTGAGCCATGCGGGAGGGACTTGGCTTGGGAGCATTCTGGGTTCTGGGACAAGAAGATAGAAAAACATGGGAACTTGTTGGGTTTTGCAGTCAGGAATAAATGACCCTGCTTCAAGGGGTAACTGACCCTTCCCCAGGGATAACTGACCCCTGTCTAGGGATAACTGACCCATCCCCAGGGATAACAGCCTCCCTCAGCTCTGCAGAGGTTTAGAAGCCAGGTATTCTTGACATTCCTTCAAGGAATGTCAAGAATACCTGGCTTCTGCATCTGTTGGGATGCAGATGTGCCTGCAGTTCTGAGATTTCAGGCTGTGCCAGGGGGTCACTTTCCCACCTGGTTGTTCAAGGCCTTTCCTGCCCAGCTCAGTAACGGTGGCAGCATCTGGTGGTGCTGATATACTTTGGCTGTCGTGGCCTGGAGTGAGGGATGGGATCTGCTCTGTTGGATAAATCCTCATACTAGTTCTTCAGACCTGCCTCCCAGTTGGCTGCCCTTGCTGACCTCTGGAAATTGAGAAATTCCAGGGGTTTTTAGCCAATGGACTCATGGTGACTGTTGGCATCTGTAAATAAAATCCAGGAAGGATGTGCCAGGACAGTCCAGTGGAACTCTACTACCAGCAGCAATGCACAAGGACTATCCTACTCTAGACCCCATCAACTTCTATGTGGGAGCTGGAAAGAGCACATCCTGCTTTTCTTTCAATTTCCTATGGTTAACTGGATGTTTTTTGTGCTTTTCAGGTGCTGGAGAGTCTGGGAAAAGCACCATTGTGAAGCAGATGAAGTGAGTGCAGGCTGCAAGCTTTGTTTTTGTGGGATAAAAAAATGTGTGGTGCCCTTCTGGTTTGGTTTGGGAGTAATAAGCTGGTTTCCTTCCAGGATTATCCATGAGGATGGCTACTCAGAGGAGGAATGCAAACAATATAAAGTGGTTGTGTACAGCAACACCATCCAATCCATCATCGCCATCATCAGAGCCATGGGGAGGCTAAAGATAGACTTTGGGGAAGTTGCCAGAGCAGTGAGTATTGCATTTATTTCCTTAGCCTAAACTGTGTTAATGAATCCTGGAATTTCAGTCCAGGCCAGAATACGTTTTTTACAAGATGAAGTAGCAAAAAATCTGTCATAACTTTAGTGTGTTGTCAGTACAAAACATCAATATTTTACTGAGGTTCTGGGTAAGAACCTTTAGTTGTTTGAATGCCCAAAAACAAAAAAAAACCCACCCCAAATCTTAATCTAAATTATTTGAATTTTTGAGACTTTTGAGTTTGAAATTTTGGGAGGTTTTGAGGCTTTTCCCCTCCCCTCTAGCTCTTCTCATTCCCTGGCCGGTTTCTTGCATTTATGTCCAGCACTTTGAGCTGGAAGTCAGGAAGCCTTGATTGTGATAGTGGGAACTAGAGATTCTTGGAAATGTGCAGGAGAAAGGAATTGTGTCAGCACAGGGCTGCACTGGGACTGTTCTGCCTCGTGCTGCAGTTGATCCAGCTCCGGATAGTTTGAATTTATGGTATTTATTTTGGATTTATGATTCCCAAGTCCTGGGCAAAGGGCACATCTTCACTCATGTGTTCACTCAGGCTGTTGTTCAGCTACTGCTTCAAATCTTCCCAGAGTTCTCTTCCACCTTTCTTGGTGCATGTTGAAGCAGAGTTGGGGTCTTGGGACTGGAACAGGGAAGATGCTGAATCCAGGTCCTATCTCAGTTACCTGCCCATGCTGAGGTTGCTTCACAAGAGCTGAATGCTATGAATTTTCACCATCCCAAAGGGCAAAACCCTTGCCATGCTTTCCCAGGAAAAGGCCAAATGTGTTGAACCATGGAGTGACCTCCAGAACTGGGGTCCCTCTGCATTTGGCTGTTAACACCTTGATAAGGTGTATTTGGGATCAGCACCCTGAGCTTGGTGCATGCAGGGTTTGGGGCTCAGGGGAGAGGAGCTGGTGTGAGGAGGAGAATGCTGGGATAGTGGAAGGTGTCTCACAGGTCCCAGAAGGACCTGACAGGTCTGATCAGGGTAGGAATTAAAGCAAAGGGGGCTATAGGGCACCCTGGGGTTCCCTGTCCTAATCCACTGGGTAACCTGGACAAGAGTGTGATCCTGCTCTGGCTTCTGAGGGGAATTTTTCATGCTCAGATCCTGATCAGTCCATCCCATCTCCTGGTGAAATGTTTTATTAAGGAATCAGTCTCCCTCACTTCTGACAGCTCTGGCAGCAAAAGGCAAATCCTCATAGCTTTGGTCCCATCCTCTCTCAGAACTCCCTTTTTTTCCCTTTTCCCGGTGCTGTGCCACACCAACACCAACAGAGGCTTTCCAAGTGAAACCTCTAATTCAGGTCATTGGTCTGTAGTAGCACATCAGCATTCCCACCTTTTCTCAAAACATTGCACCAAATTACTGAAATCCCATGGTTGTGGTGGAAATGGTGCCTTTGGAGCTGTGATCCCCAGGGAAGTGCTGTGGCCATCCCTGATCAGGGCATCTCACCCCCCAGCCTGGGGCTTCCTCCCCAAAAATTCTCTTTCTGGCTGCAGGAGGTAAACAACTCTGTGACTTTTGGGAGAAAATGGGATGGACTGGACTGTGATTAGTTAGAGCAGTGATTAATGAATGCAGAGATGTTGCTGTTGGTGGGGAAGGTGTCTGTGGGTGAATGTCCCAAAGATGTGTCCCTGTCGTGCAGGACGATGCCCGGCAGCTGTTCGTGCTGGCTGGGAGCGCGGAGGAGGGAATGATGACAGCTGAGCTGGCTGGAGTCATCAAACGCCTCTGGAGGGACCCTGGAGTGCAGGCCTGCTTCAGCAGATCCAGGGAATACCAGCTGAACGATTCTGCATCCTAGTAAGGAACCAACACCACCTCCTGGGCTCATTGCAGCTCCCACAATGGTCCAGGAGGGGCCAGTGTGGCTGGAGCGGGGTGGGACTGGGTGGGAAGGTCCTGTGTACACAGAATCTGACTGGGTGACACTGGGGATGGAGTGCTGTTTGTCTTTTCTCTATGGAGCACTGGGGAAAACCCCACATTCCTTGTTTTGTGCCTTGGTGAATTTAATCCTGGAGTGGTTTGAGTTAGAAGTGACCTTTGAGATCTCAATCCACCTCCTGCCATGGGCCCAGACACCTTCCACTATCCCAGGCTGCTTCAAGCCCCATCTAATCTGGCCCTAAACACTTCCAGGGATGAGGCAGCCACAGCTCCTCTGAGCAGCCTGTGCCAGGGCCTCCCCACCCTCACAGCAAGGAATTTCACCTAATTTTGAAAAATACGATTTTTGACAAATTTGCTGGTTTCATGGAAGAAACTTGGCATCTTGTTCTAAGGTGAACACAAGCCCAGGTGTGCCCAGGGGACCAAGAAGCCACTGGCACCTGGCTTGGGTCAGGCACAGTGTGTCCAGCAGGCCCAGGGCAGTGATTGTCCCTTTGCTCTTGGCACTGCTGAGGCCCCACCTCCAATCTGGGTCAGTTTTGGGTTTCTGATGACAAGAAGGACATTGAGGGGCTCGAGCCTGTCCAGGGAAGGGAACTGAGCTGGGGAAGGATCTGGAGCACCAGAAGCAGCCTGAGGGAGCTGGGAAAGGGGCTCAGCCTGGAGCAAAGGAGGCTCAGGGGGGACCCTCTGGCTCTGCACAACTCCCTGACAGGAGGGGACAGCCGGGGGGGTCGGGCTCTGCTCCAGGGAACAGGGACAGGAGGAGAGGGAATGGCCTCAGGCTGGGCCAGGGGAGGGTCAGGTTGGACATCAGGAGGAATTTGTTCGTGGCCAGGCCTTGGAAGGGGCTGCCAAGCAAGGTGGTGGAGTTCCCATCCCTGGAGATGTTCATGGAACAACTGGATGGGGCACTCTGCTCTCTTCTGGTCTGGTGACAAGGTCAGGGGTTGGATCCTGGAGGTCTTTTCCAAGCTCAGTGATTCTGGGATTCCACTGAAGTGGCAGGTACTTGGCTGTGTCACCTCCATTGTTCCTGCAAAAGGGAGCAACACTCTTAATTTAAACTCTTACTTTCCTGACATTCAGCAATTTCCAAAATGAGATCCCCTCACCTGGCAGGTCAATACTCTCAGTTTTCTCCTTGCAGCTTTCCCTTTCCTCCTGTCCCTGTGCCTGGCACCTCACAGGCAACGCTACCTCTAAACTGTTCTGATTCTAAAACCTTCTTGTCCTGGTCCTGAAATCAACACAGCTGCTGAACAACTGGAAGGTTCTGAGTAGATAAACAGGCTGCTAATGGAATTTTTGGTGAAATGCCTCATCTTTTTCCAAGGGCAGGTTGGTGCAGGAAGGGGAAACTGTTCCTTTGATGAGCAAAACAGTTGATGTTTTTTTCCTTTTTTTCTTTTTTTAACTCACATTCTTGGTCTCTCTACAACAAATACTTGACACTCTGAAAAGTGATTTTCAGCATTTCCAGCTGAAAACTCATCTCAGTTCAAACTTTAAACCTTGGAAAAATGAGTTGGGAAGAGCTTTGTGGAGAAGTTTTAGCTGTACCACAGCTCACTGCCTGCAGGGTTTTTCTGTTCAGAGCATATTTGAGCTTGAAAATAAGGCAGAATCCTTTTTAATTTGCAGCACCTTGGCAGGGGTTTGGATCAAGGGAAGGGCTGACAAGAGTTTTCTTGGGTTTGTGCATGCCTTTGCAGCAGGAAAGGAGGAAATTCAGGTTCCAAGGGAGGAAAGCAATTGATGAGGAGGGGGAAAGGAAGGAGTAATTTAATGGAAAGATGTGAAGAAGAGGAGGAAAGCTTAAGGACTTGGGCAGAGAGCAGGAATGGAACTGAAGGAGGAACCTTGGTGTGTGTCTGGATGGCTTTGGAAGAGGAGGAAGATGAAGGCAGCTGGAGAAATGGAGCAGACTGGGAAAAGAGGGTGTTACCCTGCTTTTGTAGGTACCTGTTTAACCCAACTGCCTTCCAGAGGTGGGATTTTGGAGGGTTCTTCCTGTTTCTGGATATTTGCCAACCCACCTGTGTCCAGGTCCAGGCTCTGGCTGCTGTGAGGAGCTGGCACTGCCTGAGATGGGAATGTTACACCTGGGATGAGCCACCCAGGCATTTCCTGAGAAGTGCCCCAGAAAATTCAGCTTCCTGTCCCAAAACCACAGGAAGTTGCACCAAACCAATGTTCTGATGCATCTGCAACTCGGCAGCTCCGCGGTTGGGAAATGCCAGCAGTGGGTTGATTTCTTCATGGCAAATTCACCCTGTTAAAGGGCTGGTTCTTCCACAAGATTTGCAGAATTCTTAGGATTTTCCTCTCCCCCCACACATGGCTCCTGACCTGCTTTAACTCTGGTGTTCCCCAATTATTCCTTGTCCATGCTTAGAATCATGGAATATCCTAAGCTGGAAGGGACCCACAAGGATCATTGAGTCAAGTTCCTGGCCTTGCACAGGACATCCCAAAATCCCACCCTCTGCTTGGGGGGATTTTTTTCCATGGATGAGAGCATTGTCCAAAGGCTCCTTGAGCTCTGCCAGCCTTGGGGCTGTGACCATTCCCTGGGGAGAAGTTCCAGTGCCCAACCACCAAGGATGGATGTCCTGCACCCTTTTTGTGGTGGCATGACACAGGCTTTGTCTCACTTCTCTTGGGAATTTCACTTCCCTGTTCCTTTCATTACCTCCTACAAATAGCACTGAAACCTCAGTGTGAGCAGCTGTTAAATCTGTGCCCCACTTGCTAGTTTTCCAGCTGAAATCCAGTTTTGTGCTGGGATTCCAGACCAGTTCTGGCTCCACATCAGACTCTGGGGCTGAGACACATGGAATGGAGGAAGAGAGGAGCAGACAAGTAACTACTTGTGAAAATCAGGTAGCATCAAGAGCAAGGCTGCTGTGGCAGAGAGCCGAGCATTTCAGCACGGAATTGTTCCAAAAACTCCTCTTCCTGCTGTTTCCTGCATCACTGGGCACTTCTCCCTTGTGAAGGCAGAGATTCTGCCTGTCAGAGCACTGCCCTGGCAGGCTGGAGATGGTGTGGGAGGAGAGGAGGTGGAGGATAACACTAATCCAAGCAATCTCTCCTGGAATCGTAGTGTTTTCCTTTTTTTTTTTTTTNACAATTGAGTAGCTCCTGGTCCAAGCTGTTGATGTGGAAATGCTCAGTGCCTTTACCAGCACCATCACCTAAAGCCCCCTGCAGCTACCCTGGCTTTTGTGGAATGTTGCAAACATTTATTTTTTTAACTTGCCTTTTTGCAACTTCCTATTTGTCTTTCCCTCTGATGTGAGCAATGGCTCTGTGGCTCCCAACTCCTGCCTCCAGCCATGGCCATGGAGAAGCATTTGGGACCTCTGTGCACACTTGGGGAAGGGAGCTTAAATCCAATCTGATTCCATGGGCAGGGACACCTTCCACACCTTCCCAGGCTGCTCCAAGCCCTGTCCAACCTGGCCTTGGACACTTCCAGGGATCCAGGGACAGCCACAGCTTCTCTGGGCACCCTGTGCCAGGGCCTCAGCACCCTCACAGGGAAGAATTCCTTCCCAATATCCCATCCATCCCTGCCCTCTGGCAGTGGGAAGCCATTCCCCTTTGTCCTGTCCCTCCATGCTCTTGTCTGAAGTTGCTCTCCTGCAGCTCCTTTAGGCTCTGGGAGGGGCTCTAAGGTCTCCCTGGAGCCTTCTCTTCTCCAGGCTGAACATTCCCAGCTCTCTCAGCCTGGCTCCAGAGCAGAGGGGCTCCAGAATCATGGAATCCCAGGATTAAGGGACCTTAAAGCTCATCTTGTTTCATCTCCTGCCATGGGCAGGGACACCTTCCTCTATCCCAGGCTCTCCAAGCCCTGTCCATCCTGGCCTTGGACACTTACAGGGCTGGGGCAGCCACAGCTTCTCTGGGCATTCCATTCCAGGGCTTCAACACACTCACAGATAGGAATTCCTTCCCAATATCCACTCTAAACCCCTGTTTGGGGTGCAGCAGGGTGAATGTGAAGGATATTTCCATTTCACACGTCTCCAGATTTTCAAGATACTTGAAAATGTCACCAAGCACATAATGCTTTGAAGTGTTTTCATTCCTAGTTTTCATACGTTTCCTGGATTTCAGACAGATTCCAGCCTGTGGAAGCTGTAGGTAATTATCTGCAGTCTCATGGGCAATTAACACAGTCCTGATCAACCTTCTTCTAGTCCTGTACATCTCCTTGTGTTCCCAAGTGCCATTTCTGGCCTAAATTCCCTGACATGGTGCTGGATAAAACCTAGATTATTTCTAAGTGTGGCTTTTCCTTCTCCTTTTGTCTCCTCCTCTTTTTTACTTCCCTCTTTTTTTTTCCCTCCCCTCCTCTTCCACACCCTTTTTTCCCCTCCCCTCTTTTCCCCCTTCCTCTTTTTCCCATCCTCCTCTTTCTCCCTCCCCCCTTAAAGACTTTCAGAGCCATTTGTGGCTTTGAAATCCTTCTTCTCAGCACAAAAAGGAGTGAATTGTAAGGAAAATCACCATTGCAAGGTTGCTGTGAGCAGGATGTGGAGGGGAGCTCTGTTACCTTTCTTGTTCATTTCCCAACATCCCTGTCCTGCTGTCCCTGCTTCCTGGAGCTGTTTGGGTGTGGGATTAGACAGGACTGGCATGATTCCTGATCAGACTGGAATTCCCAATACAGTGTGATCAGAGAGCTGGGAATGTACAGCCTGGAGAAGAGAAGGCTCCAGGGAGACCTTAGAGCTCCCTCAAAGTACCTAGAGCTGGAAAGGGGCTTTGGGCAAGGGCCTGGAGTGACAGGACAAGGGGAATGCCTTCCCACTCCAGAGGGCAGGGATAGATGGGACATTGGGAAGGAATTCTTGGCTATGAGGGTGCTGAGGCCCTGGCACAGAGTGCTCAGAGCAGCTGTGGCTGCCTCATCCCTGGGAGCATCCAAGGCCAGGTTGGACAGGGCTTGGAGCAGCCTGGGACAGTGGAAGGTGTCCCTGCCCCTGGCAGGGGGTGGAATGAGATGAGCTTTAATGTCCTGTCCTGTCAGATTAAGTCCTTTTCTGACCCAGACATGGAGTAACTGAGAGGCGTTTTAAAAACTTTCATTCCATTTTCAGTCCCATGTGAAGGGTGAGACAATACAGATGTTATAATTCACACCATTACCATCAGAAACCAACTATTTCCTAATTACAGTACATTATAAACATTTCTTAGCTTATCAGCTTTAGCCACACCATACTGTAAATACCTTAAAACCAATAATTTAAAATTACCTCTTGTAAGCCCTACTACAATGTATCTTTTATAGTTTTATTTCTCTAAAATACCTAATCTTATTTACAAAACCATCTTTTGAAACTTATTTCTAGTTCCATTTCTTTCTCAATAATGTTTATCTTGTTCCATGGCATTTCTTAACCTCAAAATTTACTAACAGATGATACTCTGGGAGCCTTCTGTCAGGCTTTAAGAATTTTCCATAAATCCGTTTTCCACATCTTCCCACCCAAACCATCCTGAAATTCTGGGATTCAGTGATCTCTGCACACGCTGGCCTTGTGCCAGCCTGGCACAGGATGTCCCAGGAATGCTTGGAGAGTCAGCAGGACAAACTGTAGGTTTGATCAGCACTTTTTTGTACTTAGGGCCACATTTTAAGCATGAAAAAAGAAGGAAAACAAACCCAAGTTGGCTTTTTGGAAGCTTGTGGTGTTGAAGGATGAGGAATAGTTGGCTCTGTAAGGACAGGGATCCAAGGTGGGGAGGGAGGGATGCAGCCTCAGCCTAATGGAGGTGAAGGAGGTGGTGGGAAGGGATTGGAAGTGCATGGGATGAGGGGAGACACAGCAAGGTCAGTGTTTGCTCTCAGAGCTGTTTGTGTGGGGTGGCTGTGGCAGCTGGGCCTGGGGCTTTTCCAGCTTTTTGGGGTATCCTTTTCAAGTTCCATTTAGTCTGAAATAAAAGTGGCACTGGCTGGGCTCCACAACCTGGATTTTTGGGAGGGCACAGCTGCTTCCTCTGCCCACATTTGGCAGGACTTCCAGGGTTTCCCAGAAATCCCCTTTGCTGGGTTTTCCAGCCACTTATATTTCCATGGGATTTGCCCTTTAGGTCTCCCTGGAATTAGTCTGGCACAGTTTATTGTTTCAGGCAGCACCACTGAATCTGATATGCTTTATTCCTTGATTGACTTTGTTTGCCAGCTCCATTCCCCCCTCCCTGGCTGCTCCCAAAGCCTTAATTAGGAATTATACCACTTTCAGTGCCCAAACTTCCAAGTGGCTGTTGGGAGCAGGTGCTTTACAGCTTCAGCTTGGCCTTGGCAGTGCTGGGATAAGAGTGGGACTCTATCTTAAAGGACTTTTCAGCCCTTATCACATCAGTGGTGTGATCTGTATCAAAGCCGTGCTTTGAGGAGCTGCTGGGTCAGTTCTTAGCATTCCCACTGGCTTTTGATACATTGTGTCTCAGCTAAATTACTCTGGTAGGAGAGATGAGAAAAACAATCTGGGCATGTTACTGCCTCAGCAGAAATATAACTTGGTAGAAGCTGAGGAAAGTAAATACCTTCCAAATCATGTTGTACTAAACTGAAACTAAAGCCAGGTCCAGCGCTGGTCACACAACTCACAAACCTGCCATCCTTCTGGAGTCAAGAGAGGCATGAGAGGACTGGCACTTCCTGGGCTAAACCCACTCTCAGAGCCCAGCTCTGTGGGACAAGCCCCATGGCACTGGGCAGGTCCTGGCAGATCACCGGGATCTGGGGTTTGGAAACAGGGCAGGGCTCTGCAAGTCCTGGCCAGGGTGATGCTGGAGCTGTTGGAGGAGGGATGTGTTGCTGGGATTCCTAGCACAGCTCCCAGGCACATGGGGAAGAAGGAGTTCCTGGCTGACAATGGATCTGTGATAATAATGTGTGATTTGGGAGGGTTTATTACACCAATCGGAGCCCTCGTGCCCCTGAACCCTCCCAGTGACACAGGGCTGGGGTGATTAAAACCTGCTCCCAAGAAAGAACACAGCCTGTGCCATCCCAGCAGAGCTTTGGGATCCATCTCATCTTTGTGAGATCAGGAGGTTGAGCCTGGAGGGAGGACGAGCTCAGAGGTGTTGCTGGCTGGAGTGGGATTTCTGGTGCTGCTGGGAGTCATCTGTACCTCGTGCTGGTGTGTCGGAGAGCTGAACTCCAAAAGAAATCTACTGGGCTGGAATTAGTTGAGGTCTTGATGGGAAAAGTTCTGCAAGGTTGTGGCTTCTTCCAGGGCTGTATCCTCAGAGTCAGCTTGTTGGGGAAGGAGGTGACTGGATCTGCCTGGTTTGGGATGGTTTTTAAGGCTTCATCCCTCCCTCCCGGCTCCTTTGACACATCTCTGCCCTTTAACAGCAAACCCTTGGATTGATTGCCTTGTGCTTTGAAGTGAGAGACCTTGACTGTGCATTGCCCCGGGAGATCCAGCCCTGGCACGGCTCTGCATTCCCTCCCTAGCCTCCCCAGCCAGCTCAGCTCCACCAGCACTACCTCCAAGGTCATCCAGGGAGGGGTTAAAATCCCCAAACCCCCAAAACATCCCTCAAGACAGCCCCAGGGGGGTGTTTGCTTCGAGGGCTTTGCTGTGTGAGGGAGATAAATAAATTCTGGGCTTTGTTCTGCAGTTTATAAAAGATTCATGGTGAGGCAGCCGACTAAAAAAAGCCTCTTGTGTTGTCTCTTCTGGTTTAGTTACCTAAATGACTTGGATAGAATATCGCAGCCGACCTACATTCCAACTCAGCAGGATGTGCTGCGGACCAGAGTGAAAACTACAGGAATCGTGGAGACTCACTTCACCTTCAAGGACCTATATTTCAAGTGAGTGAAGGGCTCTGCCCGTGCCCTGCACTGGGGGCACATCCCACACTTGCTCCTGGTTTAACTGTCCTCCTTCCCTCCGTTATCCCTCTCCACTGGCATCGCTCACTGGAGAGACCAGTTTGACTTTGATTTGCCTTCTGTTCTTTTCAGCTGCTTTTATGTTGGAATCGCAGACACAGGTACTGACTGCTCGTTTCCAGGATCCAATCCCAAAAATAATACTAAAAGGACACTGACTGGAGTTTGAGTTTGAGTTTAACCCTTTCCTCGGAGCAGAGGAACCGAGCTGTGTCCGTAGCCAGGCTGTGGCTCCGGGATGCATGGTGTGCTCCATGTGTTCCTCTGGGAATTGCCAGCCTGTGCCTGGCACTGCAGGGGCTGGGGCTTCCCTGTCCCCTCTGCTGATCCAGTCCCTGCCAGGCTGTGATCCAGCCTGCTCCTGGCAGTGTCCCTTTACATGTCACTAACGAGCTTCCTCTAACCTCAGAGCAGCTCCTGCTGCCTCCATAGGCTGAGGCTGCATCCCTCATCCCTCACCTTGGATCCCTCTAGCTCCCCTTCCTGCTGCTTAGGAATTCCTTGCTTCAGATCCCAGGTGTGCTCCTGACAAACAGCTGGAGCCCCACAGCATTCCTGTGCTGGAGGGTGTGTGTAGGACAGTGCAGTGCCTGTGGCTCAGCCCCCTTCCCTCTGTCTGTGCCAATGGTTTGGAGTCTTTCCTGCTCACATTCCTAAAAATCGTGTGTTTGCTTATTTACAAATGGGCTGTGAAACACTTTGATGGAGTTGCAGCAAAATCCAAGTGGTGCTTCTAAAATCCAAGGGTTTTAACAGGATCCCAGATGGGATTGGATTGGATCAGATTGGATCCCATTCAGTCCCACCCCCCTGCCATAGGCAGGGACACCTTCAACTATCCCAGGTGGCTCCATGACTTGTACAGCCTGGCCTTGGACACTTCCAGGGATGGAGCAGCCACAGCTGCTCTGGGCACCCTGTGCCAGGGCCTCAGCACCCTCACAGGGAAGGATTTATTCCCAATATCCCATCTCTCCCTGCCCTCTGGCAGTTGGAAGCTGTTCTTCTTGTTCTGTCCCTCCAGGCCCTTGTTCCAAATCCCTCTCCAGCTCTCACAGAGCCCCTTAGGCATTGGAAAGGACTCTCAGGTCTCTCTGGAGCCTTCTCCTTCCCAGCTCTCCTGGATCCAGAGCAGAGGGGCTCCAGTCCTTGGAGCATTTCAACGGTCTCCTCTGAAGAAGGAAACTTGCACAGTTTTTGGGAGAACAGCATTTTGGCTTCCAAACTGTGCAATTTAAGAGCATTTTTAACAAAAATGTCAAAATACCCGGCATCATCGATTTATTTATGCAGCTTCTGGTCCATCCAGGGAATAACTTGTCTCCCCGTGGTGATGGATCAGGATTAGCATCCCCAGTGTGTTCTTTAATCATCTCCACCCTCCTTACTGATCCTGCCCAGAGCCATTGATCATGTGCAGGGCCCCAGACACATGAGGTGCTGTCCCAGAGGGATTTGCTCCACAAAGGGAAGCATTAATCCATCAGAAACCCTGGTGCTGCCAGCTCTGCTGTGATATTCCATCTCAGACATTAATAATGGGATAGGGAAGCTGCAGTGACTGGAATTGGGATGAGCTGAGGTGTCAGGGATGCTCTTCCTTCATGAATCTCTCTGTGCTAATGGCAAATGATTCAAGCCATGGAAATATCCTGGATTCTCCCAGAGATTTCCATCCTTCCTTCTAGACCAGAGGGTTAAATAGAAGATGGGAGTTAGTTTGGGATCATTAAATCCCCCCCTGGACAGCTCCTTGTCTGCTCTGGGAACAAATCAATATCTATGACTTAATAACTCAGATATTAACTTGATTTAATTAAATCCCAATCCTGGGCTCTCATCAAAATATTTGGATGAGCAGGGGGGCTGGAACTACCTGTGGCACAAATTCCTATTTAATTAGAAACTAATTCTATTTATAAAGAAATTCCATAAGCAACTGCTCGGACTTTAACCTCTAGTACCTCAGATTATTTTTAATAAATGAAATTATTTCTTAACCCTCTTAATCTCCTCCTGGGTCCCAGCAAGAGCTTGCAGGTAGTGTGTTCCCAATAATCCATTTCCCTGGAGGTGCTGTGAGAAAGTGTTTGGAGTCCAGTCAAGCAAATGGGTTGTTGCTAAGGAAGCAGGAAAGAGAACAAAATCAGCAGAGCTCTGCATGGTGACTTCCAGTTCTTCCTGCTGAAATGGAATGGTTTGGCTTGGAAGGGATATTAAATCTCATTCAGAGACACCTGGAACCACACAGGCAGGGACACTTTCCACTAGCCCAGGTTGCTGCAAGCTCTATCCACCCTAGCTTGAAAGAAAATAGAAAATACTGATTTAAAATCCCCTCTCCCAAGGAGGGAATTTTAAAACCCCCTCTCCCAAGGGAAGCTCCCAAAACCCCACGTGTTCCCAACCCCTGCTCAGCCTCCTCATCCTTGGGAACACCACGGGGGCTGGGCAGGAGGGGTGTGCCCAGCTCCTGAGCCACTCCTCCTGCCTCTGCCAGGATGTTCGACGTGGGAGGGCAGCGCTCAGAGCGGAAGAAGTGGATCCACTGCTTCGAGGGGGTGACAGCCATCATTTTCTGCGTGGCCCTGAGCGACTATGACCTGGTGCTGGCTGAGGACGAGGAGATGGTGCGTGTTGTGGGATTTATGGCTGCATGGAAGGGAGCTGGGAGCATCCTAGCTCCATCCTGCACCAGGCTGGAATGTTCTTGGTATACTCCTCCCGTTAAATTGTCTGAGCTGCAAGGACGAGCACTCCTTGGATAAGCCAGTGGAATCTTGCCCCACAAAGTGATAAATAGAACCCATCCATGAGGTTTCCCACCTTCCTGGTTGCTGGGAGGTGCCTGGAGTTGTTCTCATGCCTTGTTCTCTACATGTGAGTCACTCCAGGAAAGAACAGGGGGAGGTGAACTGTCCCCCTGTGCTCCTCCTGGGGCAATGGCAGTGAGGATGTGGCGGTGACACCTCAGTTTTGGGTCTGGCATGTGCAGCAAAGCCTCTGTCTCCCATCCCACCCTTCCCTCACATCTCCCCTGTTGGATTTCCTTTTCCAGAACCGGATGCATGAGAGTATGAAACTCTTTGACAGCATCTGTAACAACAAATGGTTCACAGACACCTCCATCATCCTCTTCCTGAACAAGAAAGACCTGTTTGAGGAGAAGATTAAGAAGAGCCCGCTAACTATCTGCTACCCAGAGTACACAGGTAGGCTGGGATCATGGGGATCACGGGATCATCTGTGTCACTGGGCCAGCAGTGAGTGAGTCAGAGCCTTGCACAACCCAGAATAAGTTACAAACTTTTCCACCAATTCCTTCCCAGTGCCTCCTGGACAGTGTCTCTGGCCTGTTCAGTTGGCTGGTAGCTTGTTTTCTTGGAAGAGCTGTGGTTGGGAACAATCTTTGTCCTTCCCTGGAATAAAGTGTTGCACTCCAACAAATCAAGGTCACGTCTCTGTTTCCACACCTTACTGGGACAATAATTCCATTTAAATTCAATTTTAGAGGCTGTGGAACTTAACCACGTCTTGCTCTGGCTCCTGTCCACCCTGGAGTGTTCGTGTTTGGCATGGATTGTTCCAGAACCCATCCCTGGTGTGGCTCCACACAGGTGGAAGGTTTTACCTGGGCACTGCTCAAGGCATTTACATGTTTTAAAAATCCTTCGAATCTCTTCAAACCTGTTGATTTCTGTGATTCCCAGAGAAGCTGTGGATTCCCTGTCCCTGGAAGTGCTCGAGGCTAGGCTGGACAGGGCTTGGAGCAGCCTGGTGTAGTGCAAGGTGTCCCTATTCCTGGCAGGGGGTGGAACGAGATGGGATTGACGGTCCCTTCCAGCCCATGACTCCCATGATTTATTACTCTTTGTGAATTGTGGCTGTCCCAGCACATAACAATCCCTGGATCCCATGTCCAAGGTCACTGCCCAGAGAATAAACTTCAGGTCTCCCAGAAGGAGTTAATGGTGGATTTGGATTTGTAGCTGGATAAGGCAGATGGTTGCAAGCAGCTTAATATGGACTTAAAAGCTCCCGTGAGCCGGTGGGCAAAGCCAGGGATCTTCTCCTTTCCAGGCTCCAACACGTACGAGGAGGCAGCCGCCTACATCCAGTGCCAGTTTGAGGATCTGAACCGGAGGAAGGACACCAAGGAGATCTACACCCACTTCACCTGCGCCACCGACACCAAGAACGTCCAGTTCGTCTTCGACGCCGTCACCGACGTCATCATCAAAAACAACCTCAAGGAATGTGGGCTCTACTGAGAGGTAAATCCAGCTCCGGGTGTCCCGCTGGGAACGGCTCTCTCTGCTCCCTTCTACATTCCTGGTTTCCTTCCCAGTGTTTCTGCCTGGTGAGCTCCAGCCTCTTGCTGCCTCGTGGGGACAGCGACGAGCACGACCCAGGAGCAGAGAACATGTGGAATCCTGGAATTCTTTAGCACAATCTTCTGTCTTAGGGAACTTTTATTGCTGTGGGATGTGGAATTAGGGCACAGTGAAGCCACGTAGTGGAAGTAGATCCTCCTGGCATCGTTGGACGACGTGATCTCCGGGATGTGCAGTGGATTCCAGCTGGATTCCAGACCTTGGATATGTAGCTTTCTCTCTTCCTTTGGTTAACAAGCCACCACTAGTCTGTTTTTAAGGTTATTTTTTTTTCCATCGAGAAAACTATAACTTTACTAAACTTTATTTCTTTATTTGCAAACCTTGTTTTAAAAATAATAATAATTAAAAAAAGCAACAAAAAAAAAAATCACTTAACTATGCACATGTGAGCAGATCCTGCAGAAAATATTCCTCTTAGCAGGAATTCCTTGTTTTTAACACTTGCTATGGCCAGGATTTAATATTTCTGCAGCTACTAAGGGATCCTTAGAGCTTCGGCTTTTTTTCCATGTGTGATTTGTTACCATCCTTCCTGCTCCCCCCAGGCTTTGGGAAAGGCTCCTGCAGCAGAAGGAGGGTTTAGGTTCTGTTGGGGGTTTGAGCCCAGTTTTATGCCAGTATGGGAAGGGATTTGTGCTCAGCATAATCCTAGCTCAGTGGGGAGAGGAGCTGAGCCCTCGCTGGGGGGGAAACTGCTGCTTCCCAGCTCCTGAACCACTGATTCCTGTGCATTTTTTGGGATGAAAACGGTGCATTATTCTGTGCTGCCTTTCCCATGGCCCTCCTTGCCCAGCCCTGTCTTGAGCATGCCTTTACTTTGTCTGTGTGGTGCCAAATCCCTGTTTCCCTCTAGTGCCATCCCTAACCAGTCCTCCATTCCTTTGCTGATCCATGATTGCATCCAGACTCCTCCCAGTTTGTCATGTGTACAGTTGGATCTGTTAGACTTGTTGGCAGTATTAAAATGGTGAGTAAAGATTGTAGCCTTTTCTCCACTTTATTCTTCCTTTTTCCAGGAGTGTTCCCAGCTTTTGTGCTTTGTTGGAGAAGGAAAGGAAGAGCTTTGATGGGAACTGGGTGGAATTATCTGGACAGGGAGGTTCCCTGTGCTTTATCACCCAGCACTGGTGGTATTGTGCTGCTCCCAAAGACTTGAGTCATGCTGGCACCGTTGGAACATGCCAGGAATCCTGTTGCCCATGGGATTATTGGTAGATGGATAGTTACTGCTTATTTGTAGCCCAGATCTCACTGGCTGCTGTGACCCCCATGGGAATTCTGCTCTGGGCACTTCTGCAGGATGGAGGTGGGACTGTTCTGAGAACACTTGCTTAGAAATCCAGGATAAATTCCTCAGGGAGGCTGGTACGTGCTGGTAGGGGGAGCCCTGAGGGAGATTCCCTGTTCTGGAATCTTTTCCAAGCTGTCTGGAGCTGTGTCTGCTTGACAATTCCCTTCCAGCCATCCTACATGGGATAACTCATCCCTTAAATTCATCCAGGAGCTTCATCTCATCCAGAGGTGCTGGCCAGGAAGTTTTTTGGCATGGTGATCCCCATCCCACCCCCCTGGAGCCCAGCAGTGGCCATGGGCTGATCCAGGTGAGGTCCAGAAATTCACACACCCCCAGAATAGATGCAAAGCAGGTGAAATATCCCTGATCCAAGCTCTGGGACACAGGAATGGGGCAAAGTGGAAGTGGGAGAAAGGAAGAACAGCCATGTCATGCGTATTCCTTTATTGTGTTTTCCTACAGTTAAATGAAGCTGGTTGGGAGATCTCTGCAGGAGACAGGGAGAGGATGGATACAGGGCTCATCTATGGATTATTTACAAACAGACAGAGCAAATACAGCTCTAAGTAGCAGAATGAAAATCTTTCAAGTAACCATTTCCTCTTTATCTGGCCCATTGCTGGGCTGGAGTTGGGATTCCCTTCCCCAGCCCCTCCTGCCTGAGAAATTCCCTCCATTTAGGGCCCAAAACAACCCCACAAAACCCCTGATTTGTCCTGCCCAGGGGCTGAGGTTGGTTCCCAGGAGACTCAGAGGTAACACAGCCTCTACCTTCCCCAGAAATTCCATCCTGGATTAATCCAGCTTCGATCCAAGGGCAGGATTGGGCTGCAGAGGGACGGGCAAGGGGGCAATGTCTATCCTACCTCCCAAATTCCCCCAACATTCCTATTCCTGGCTCTGCTCTCTGGTGTCAAACCTCCTAGAAAATGCCGAGAACAGGGGTTCTTCCTTGGAAAAAAAAAGAGGAAATGGCCATGAAAGGGAGCAGGAAGTTGATCTTCAGCCCCTTCCAGGTTTGGGTTTGGAAGGAGGCGGATTTGGGCAGGTCATAGAAAAAGTGGGAGCGAGTGATGTGTGATGGGGGTTGGTTCTTCCTTTGGCTCTGCTCAGCAGAACGGTGAGATGGGAACGTTTTCTTCTTCTGGGAGGGAGGGAGAGAGAACAGGTAGTTAAACACACCCTGGGAAGGGCTTAGAGGAGCAATTTTATGGAAACAAGGGAAAATCTCGGGTGGGGTTCAGGGACATGTGTCACCTCATCCCTTTGCCTTCCTCCATGGTTATGAGGATGGAGTATCCCCTCCCTCCCCCCCTTCCAAGTGTCAACTTCTGGTGCTTCCTGCCTTCAGGGAACCTGCTTGAGGTTTTTTTGACTGTTCTGGTTTCTTTTTGTAGTTTTTTCCTGCTTTCTTGTTAATATTCAAGGATAAGGGAAGCACCAGAGGTTCCCTGAAAAGCAGAGTGCCAGAGCCAGTGGCTGGGAGCTGCATGGAAAGGGGGGAGAGAGGATGAAATTCCTGCTGCTGCTCAGAATTAGTGAAAGATTTAGGATGATAAACCCTAATTAGGGTGATAAACCCTAATTAAAGTTTTAGGATGAGCTGAAAGGCTGGGAGCAGCAGAGCGTGCCTTGGGATATTCCCATCCACTGAGGCTGGGCAGGTGGAATTGCAACAGGAGAGAAATAAAATTATTCCCTTTAGCTCAAGTGGAGGATTTGGGAATCTGTTTTCATCACTCCATGTGCAAGGGTGGGAATTGTCTGTCTGAGCCCACCCCACTGTGGGATGGGTCTGAATCCCATGGGAGCTCAGCACAGGGGTGTGACCTTGTTCCTGGGCTAATGGGACCCCAGATTTCCCCCTCCCCACTGCTCCCAGTCCATCCTCCCCCCCTCCCCCCCACCTAGGATTTCCAATTTCCAGGACTTGATGGCAAAACCAGGGAGACCTACATCCCACCACCCCACAAAGCAGGATGGAGTGAGCTCTGATCATCTTTATCCCCCTCCCAGCCCTTTTTGGGGGGGATGGAGCCAGCTCTGTTCATCCTCATCTCCAGCTCTTTTCTTTGGGATGGTGCTGACTCTAGTCATCCTTATCTCCAGCCCCTTCCCCAGCCTTTTTGGGGGGGGAGATGGAGCTGGCTCTGCTTTTCTTCATCCCCTTCTCCTTTCCCCAGCTCTTTTTTTGGGGATGGAGCTGGTTCTGATCCTCCCCCTCCTTTTCCTTCTTCCCCAGCCCTTTTTTGGCGATGGAGCCAACTCTGCTCTTTCTCATCCCTGTCCTCCTTTCCCAGCCCTTTATGGGAGTGATCCAGGTTTGATAATTTTCATATCCCTCCCCTTCCCCAGCTCTTTTTTTTTTTTGTGATGGAGCCAACTCTGCTCTTCTTTCTCCTCTTCCCGAGCTTTTTCTGGAATGGAACCAACTCTGATCAGCCTTACCCCTTCCCCAGCCCTTTTTCTGTGATGGATCCATCTCTGATCAGCCTTATCCCTTCCCCAGCCCTTTTTCTGGGATGGAACTGGCTCTGCTCTTTCTCAACTTCCTCTCCATCCCCAGTCTTTTCTGGGGTGGAGCCAACTCTGATCATTCTCATCCCAGTCCCCTTCCCCAGCCCTTTTTTCAGAGAGATCCATCTCTGATCATCTTTATCCTCCTTCCCTTTCCCAGCCCTTTTTGTGATGGAGCTAATAGTGATCATCTTCCTCTTCATCCCCCTCCCCTTCCCCAGCTCTTTTTCTAGGATGGAGCCAGCTCTCCTCTTCCTCATCCCCTTCCCCAGCTCTTTTTGGGATGAAGCCAGCTCTGACCACCCTCCTCCCCTCTCCTGTCCCTATTTTCTGGCTCCAGCCTCTCCCGTACCTGCTGGTGCTCAGAAGAGGCCGCAGTCCTTGAGGTTCTCTTTGATGATCACGTCTGTGACGGCGTCAAAGACAAACTTGACGTTCTGTGTGTCTGTGGCACAGGTCATGTGGCTGTAGATCTCCTTCACGTCCTTCCGCATGTTGAGATCCAGAAACTGGGTCTTGATGTAATTCCCTGCATCCTCAAATGTGTTTGGACCTGTGGAGGGAGGGAATGCTTCCAAGCTGCTCCCATGGGGGCGGGTGTTGGAGGAAAAGGGTGGAGTGCTGACCACGTGTAGCACAGAACTCCTTTTTACCCCATTGCTGTTCTTCCAAACACCTTCCTGAGGCCACATCCATCCTCACCTCCAGCCTCCCAGGATTTGACTCACCACCTCGCAGAGCAGGATGGAGCTGGTTCTACTCATCCTCATCCCCTTACCCAGCCTTTTTTTGGGATAGACCCAGTTCTCATCATCCTTATCTCCCTTCCCCAGCCCTACCCCAACATATCCCAAAACCGAGTTGCCAAGTCTTTGCTGGGACTACAACTCCCCAGCTCCTGGTTTGGGGGGTCTCAAGGAGGAGGGATAAGGCCAGGAAGGGTCCAGACTCACCATCATACTCTGGGAAGCAGATGCTGAGATGGACTTTCTTGATCTTTTCCTCAAAAAGGTCCTTCTTGTTGAGGAAGAGGATGATGGAGGTGGCGGCAAAGAACTTGTGGTTGCATATACTGTTGAATAGGTGCAGGGATTCATGCATCCGGTTCTGCAGGGAAGTGGATGGTCATGGATTGACACCCCCTTTGGGCCACTGCAGCCCACGCCCCCCTTCCCAAGAAAAGAGCTTTTCCCTGTTTGCCGCAGCAGCAGCTGGTCCTGCTGCCGGCCCAGTCTCTCCTGCCCACCCAAAATCACAGATAAATCCACGTGTTGCTCAGGGTAGGGACTGGTTCCAGTCCCTCCTGGGATTGTCAGAAATGAAGGATTGTAGTGATTTCACTGAGCAAATTATCCATGGAACCCTTGCAGCCTGCAAGGAAGGTGCTCAGTGAGTAACTTTCCAGTCATCAGGGGGATGCTCGTGTTGGACTGTGGCTTCTGGCCATTATCCACAGCTTCAGGAAGGAGCTGGGAAAAGGAAAACTCCAGTTTTAGAGCAGATGTTGAGTTCTTAGTTTGCTGCTGGGTCATCCTGAGGGGATGATGATCCATCTAGGCAGAGCCAAGTCCACTGGGGGGGGTTTCTTGAAATAAGGGGGATCCTCCATCTTTGTGGGATGCAGGTGGGTTCTCCAGGGATGGTTTTCCCTCATCCAGCTTCCCATCACAGCAGCTTTTCTGTATGCAGAGCACTGACTTTGCCCAAATCCTGCCCTGTTCTGTGCTGGGTGAGCATTCCAGCCTCTCCCAAGGGCTCCCATAGGAAGGATGCTCTCCTGAACTTGGCTGAGAAAAGGCTGCGAGCTCCTGCCTGGCCATGGCAGGGCCCAGGGACGGCAGATCCTGACCCTGATCCAGCTTCAGGAGAAGGTATTTGGATCCCAAGGAACAGCCATGGGACCTGGAGGAGATGCCTGGGAAGAAGCCACTCCTGCTCTTCTCATCTTCACCCTTTATCTCTTATCTCTTCAAAGAAAACCCATTATGGAGCTTCCGTGTTCCTTCTCTCCGGATCCGTGCTCTCCGAGCTGCTTTCCCAGGTCTCTGCTGGTGCATCCTTCCCTGGACACATTTTGGATCATGTCCTTGTGCCCCCACACTGGGAGGGTGGGAGCTGCCCCTCCTTATCCTCTCTGCTCACCTTGGAGGGCACAGCAAGGCACGAGGTGCCTCAGGACCAGATTTTCCTTCATCCCAGTAGGTTCCTGACTCTTCTGCCCTTCCCTTTAGCTTTGCTCCAGTTGACTGGCTGTGTGGACATTCTCCAGTGGCTCTCAGGATCTGCTCAGGAGCACTTGGGGGTTTCCTCGTAGGCAGACCCATGGATTCATGACCCAGAGAAAGTGCAAACACCTTTACCCAGTGCACTTTACCTGGGTGGGAACCAGCTCCATCCCGCATCTCCCACACTTTTCCTGGATCACCCAGAGCATCTGACACTGCAGAGTGCTGCAGAGTCCTCCCTCCTCAGAGCCCCCTTGGAGCTCTCTGTTCCTCTCCCCCTTAGCTCCCACTGTCTCCAGGACCCCAACCCACCACTTCGTCGTCCTCCACCAGCACCATGTCATAGGCGCTCAGGGCCCCGCAGAAGATGATGCAGGTCACCCCCTCGAAGCAGTGGATCCACTTCTTCCGCTCTGAGCGCTGCCCTCCCACGTCGAACATCCTGGGGAGGGGACAAGGATGAGGGACACACACACCTGGTCCTGACACCCCCCATGTGATGGGTCCAGTGCCACATCCCCGGGGGGACAGGAATCACTCTCTGTGGGAGGGTATTGGTGCTCCTTCGAGTGTCAGGGTCATCCCAAAATCCCTCCCCACCATCAGGGCTGGGGGGGATCATGGAGGAGTGACCATGGAGGTGGGGGAGGCTCCCACCCACCTGAAGTTCAGGTCTTTGACAGAGAACTTGGTCTCGATGATCCCTGTGGTCTTCACTCGGGATCGCAACACGTCCTGCTCGTTGGGGAGGTAGTTGGGGGCTGTGATCCTGTCCAGCTGGTTCAGGTAACTGGGGAGACAGGAAGGGATGTGATCTGCTGCCAAGGGACTGCCCATGGCTCCCCCTTCCCCTGGATTTTTGGAGATGGTTATGGGGGTCAGCTCTGCCAAACACTGGGACTCCAAGGTAGTGACATCCCTGGCGGAGCTGAGGGACATCAAGGGTGGTGGGGCTGCAGGTCAGTGGCACTTTTGGGATGGGGATGGCACTGGTGGGATGGATGATGACACCAGCGGGATGGAGGGTGGTGCTGGTGTGATGGAGGATGTAGGACAGCACTGATGGAATGGAGGACGGTAGCAGTGGGATGGGGGATAGCACTGGTGGGATGGAGAACAGTACTGGTGGGATTGGGGAATGGTACTGGTGGGATGGATGATGACACCAGTGGGATGGAGGATGACACTGGCGGGATGAAGAATGACAGACTTGGGGTATTCCCAAGAGCAGGGAGGAGATGGATTTTGCCAGGCTGAGTTGGAACCGGCCGTGAGCTGTCAGGGGGTTCCCTGGCCAGTCCCTGTTGTGCCCGCCATGTCCCCACTCACTACGCGGCTGAGTCGTTGAGCTGATACTCGGCAGCGCGGTCAAAACACGCCTGAACCCCCCCGTCCTTCCACAGCTTCTTGATGCAGGAGACCAGCTCAGGGGGCATCGTGCCCTCCTCGATGGAGTCAGCCAGGTTGAAGAGCAGCCGGCCTTCATCCTGCGAGAGCGACCTTCGTCACCAACCCTCCTGTGACCCCTGTCCCCCCAAAGTGCCCTCAGGACTGGGGGGACAACATGGGGCTGCTGTGGACCCTGGTTCTGGGGGCTGCCCTGGCCTCATGGGGTTTGGGGGACAGGGACACCACCCGGACTGACCGCGCAGGAGGACTCGGCGTAGTCGATGCCCAGCGTAGACATGGCGCGGATGATGGCCAAGATGGACTGGAGGATGTTCCCATAGATAATGGACTTGAACTCCATGCACTCCTCCTCCGTGTAACCGTCCTGGTGGATGATCCTGGCAGGCACAGTGGCCTCAGCCCCGAGCTAGAACGTCCCATCTGGGGTGGGAATCGCCACCCCACACTGGGAATCACAGGTGCCACCACCAGATGACATGGGAGGGGTGACTGGGGGTCCAGCCACCCCATGCCCAACAGCTGGTGGCTCATCCTTGTGGCCTCCCCTTCCCCAGTTTGGCTCAGGCCATACTCACTTCATCTGCTTCACGATGGTGCTCTTCCCTGACTCTCCAGCCCCTGGAAAAGGGTGGGAGGGACACTTTAGTGCCCATCAGGGCCTGTTGCTGCAGTGATGGGCACCCCATGGGGACCATAGCCACTGTCCTCCACCCATCCCCTGCCTAGACACCCAGCCTGGCCTCTTCCCACCACCGCCATCATCCCCACACTCCTGTCAGCCCTTGCACCCTGTGTGGGACCACAGCTTGGGGACCCCCGGGGTGGTGGGAACCCTCTGGGTGCAGGTCCCCCAGGTCCCACACCTCCCGCCCACCGTGGGCAGTGCCCGGCGATGCCTTTGGGGCCGTAAGCGGCTTAGGGCAGCACAGGAAGCTGCTTAGAATTAGGGTGTTAATCGCCTTGACCCCAACCCCCCCCACCTGGATAAGGCCCCACTGCTCGCCCCTGCCCCATGGAGTCACCCCCCAGTCGCACAGGGTCACCCCCTAGCCCCATGGGGTGTGGAGGGACCCCCAAGGAACCATCTCCTCCTGCCTGGCACCCACCAGCAGTTTTTGGGGTGCTGGTGGCAGAAGCTGCCCAGGTTCTCGCTGACCCCCCCCCGAGATGTGGTGCATCCTTGGTGGGACCCAGTGTCTTGGTCCCTTCCTCATCCCCACACTGTCCCCTTCGTGCCTGACATCCCCAAGAGCTGATGCCACATCCAGCCCTTCCCAGGAATAACCCTGGGGATGTCCTGGTGGCGGGACAACCTCTCCAGGCTGATGGTGGCTTGTCCGAGGGGTACCAGAGCCAGGGCAGGAGGAACCCAGGGGTTCATGGCTTCCCTGTCCCCCTCCCCATCCCCACATCCCCTCAGCCTCAATGGAGTGGAAACACAGGGACATCTCCAGGGGACATCCCCTCCAGCCTTACCAAGCAGCAGCAACTTGACCGTCTTGGCCTCCTTATCCGCATCCTCCTGGAGCTTCTTCTCCAGCTCCTTGGACCTCTTGGCCATCTCCTTGTCCTCGGCACTGGCCCCGCTCCCCATGGCTTCGTCCTCCTCCTCCTCCAATAACTCCACAAGCTCCTCTAGGTCCCCAGGCTTTTCCAGCTCTTCAAGGAGATAACACGCACACCTCGGCGACGAGGTGGGCACAGGGGTTGAACCAGAAATTCCAAAAACAGTGAGCTAGGTACCCCACACGCTGATGCTGGGGTGCCCCAAGCCGGCAGCACTCTTCGGTGGGTCCTCACTGCTGGCTGCCCCCCGCTCTCTCCCTTAATTCCCCATGGATAACCTGATTTTTTTTGACCGTGGGATTTGGGGACTTTTTATCTTGCCATGTGACCCAGGAAATCCAATTAGCCCAAGATGGCAAAGATTAGGGCTCAGGGAGAAAAAAAAGACAGAGCATCTCAGGGAGGTGGGCAGGGGGTTTTATATAAGGGGGGCATCAGCGTGACACCCCCTGCCCGTGGGGACTGGTCCCCTGAGGTGACTTGGGAGGTGGGGATCATTTTGGGGGTCCCTCCTATCTACGGGCTGTGATCCCACTTTTGGGGGGCATTGAGGATGGGATCAGCCCCTGGTTGTGTGTGTCCCCCACCCCTGGGTGCTCCAGAGCAGTGGCAGGGGAGTGGGTGGTGACAGGGGGACAGGGTGGTGGCAGGGGGGTGATGGCGGGGGACGGTGGCACTGGGGGATTCCTCCTGCGGGGAAAAGGGAGCTAATTACCCCGGGGGTGGGTAACGAGGCCCCCTAATCCTGCCCCGCTGGGTGCCGCCCTCCCGCTGCCTAAGCTCTTTAATGGGATCGTGGCTCAGCCTTCCTCCTCCTCCTCCTCCTCCCGGGCTCAGCACCCCCCTCCCAGCCCATCCCCCAGCCCAGCAGCCCCCCCCGAGCCCTGGGGGACAGGTGGGTGCCTCCCCCTTTTTCCTACGAGGCTGGTTTCAGGTGGGCACCGCAGGGGGAGACCCCGCCCCGGGGTGAACTTTGGGATCCCCAAAAGTCCTGCAGGTCCCCGATGTTTGGGTTGAAGGTGTCCTAAATCCCTGCACTTCACAGGGCCGCTGGGGGCTCCATGTCCCCGCACCGGTGTCCCCACGTCTCACCGGGCGCATATTCGCTGCCAGCGCCGTTGCTTGGGGACACTCTGTTCCCGCTGTCCCCGCGGACACAAAGCCCTTTCTGAGCCTCTAATGAACTCGGCGCTAATGAGGGGGGTCCAATTAAAATACCAGACACCACCCGCCCCTCCCCGCGGTGTGCGGACAGTGCTGGGCAGGGGACATGACTCAGGCTGGGGGTCCCCACTGTCCTCCGTGGCTGTTGTGCCCTCCCAGCCTGGCACAGCGGTGGCCCTGGTGGGTGGTGTCACCTCGCTGGCTCTTCACCCCCTCGACAAGGGGTGGGGGGCACAGAGGGGGGTGGGTGACATTCCCTTCTCTCTAACAGCGCTAAAAATCCCCCCCCGCGCCGGTGGCGGCTTAGGGGACATTCGGGGCGCCCGGAGGGGACAGCCCGACAGCCACCCAGAGCCACCCCGGCACCGGGAGCCCCGGCCCAGGAAGGAACACGCGGAGACCGAGGCGAGGCACAGGTGACACCCCCGGCACCCCCGCAGCCGGGCTCTGCTTCTGGGGTGGCCCCCACTTTGGCTGGGGGGTGAGCTGGGGGACTTGGGGGACAGGGGCTCCTTGGGGACATTCCTAGGGGGCCTCAGGGCAGGGCCTGAGCCGGGGGAGTGCTGCGGGAGAGTGAGTCCTTCTTTTGGGGTGCGGTACCATATGTGGGGTGAAGGAGGGAAATCATCGTCGTGGAGGAGGAGATGCCTCATTT
>WBNO01017536.1:65751-75923 GCA_013400575.1 Peucedramus taeniatus
CCATCGAGCAGCTGGAGGAGCGGCGCCAGCGCCTGGAGCGCCAGATCAGCCAGGACGTCAAGTAAGCCTGGGGGGTTCCCCCGTACTGCCCCAAATCGCTGGAAGGGAGCCCTGCATGGGGCCAGGCCACCTCCCTGCCCCAAGAGGCTGTCTCTGTGCCAGCTCTGTGTGCCCTCTCCCGTGGGTGTCGCACTTGGTGTCCCCTTTGCAGTGAGTTTTTGGCTGGTTTCTGTCTGGTTTCTGTTGTTTTGGCATTAACGGGGTGTTTTCTCTCCCCGGCCCCCCCCATTTCTCTCCCCCTCGTCCCCCTGGCTGTCCCCCCCCTCCACCGCCGCCTCCTTGTCCCCAGACTTGAGCCCGACATTTTGCTCAGAGCCAAACAGGACTTCCTGAAAATTGACAGTGCTGCGGACTTACAGTGAGTGTCCGGCTCGGTGTCACCGGCCGGGGCCACGGGGGGGATCGGGGACCCGCCTGGCCCCGCTCTGACCCAGCACACCCAAGCACGGAGCCAAGAGGTCCCTCCCAGCCAGTCTCGCCGACACTGAATGCATCTGGGGAGGGGGGTTGGGGTGAGCTGGGGCTCCCAGCTCTGCTGCTGGCACAGGACCCCTGTCCTGGCCCTGTCTCCCCCTGGATGGGGGGTCTGATGCTATGTGTCCCCCTCCCTCCTGTCTCCGCTTGGGAGCTGTCTCTGTCGTGAGTTTTTTTGTTCTTTGTTCCCTTCCTCCTCTCCCCCCCTTTTCATTGTGCTCATCAGGGCTGAGGGATGTGTTTTGGGAAGGGGGACAATGCCACCACCAAAGAGGACACGGGTGGCACAGCTGCCACAACCTCGTGGTGCCATCTCTGGGGACAACGTAACCATCCTGCCACCCCAGGGCTGGACACAGTCCCTGGTGGGGCTCATGCTGCTGTTGGCATACATGGGAATGGGACAGACCTGTCATTGTCCCATTGGCCACATCTGTCCCCACAGGCTCTTCAAGGAGCAGAATGACAGCCTGGTGGACCATGTCCCCAAGGAGCGGGAGGCACTGCTGGAGCGAGAATTCCAGCGGGTCACCATCTCTGGGGAGGAGAAATGTGGGGTGAGCCTCCCCCTGACCCCCCTGGAACCCAGGCAAGGGTCTCCAGGCTGCCAACCCCAGCTTGGGGGGTGGTTTTGTCTTTGGTGTCCCCTCTCCAGGTGCCCTTCACTGACCTGCTGGATGCTGCCAAGAGCGTGGTGAAGGCGCTGTTTGTGCGGGAGAAGTACATGGGACTGTCCCTGCAGAGCTTCTGCAAGACCACGGCCCGGTACCTGCAGGAGCTCTCCGAGAAGCCCCTGGAGACCCGCGGCTACGAGGAGGTGCCCGAGACCCCCGTGGCTGCTGGTGAGCACGCTGTGGGGAGGGTCTCAGTGCTGAGCTGGGGTGCTGAAGGAGCTTTTGGGATGATGTTGGGTGTCTTCTGACTGCAGATGCCCCTGTGCACCCCCCGTTTGCTGAACAGCACCCCTATGAGATGTGGGATCCCCAGAACATGCCGGCAGACCTGGGCTTCGGGCTGAAGATGGTGGATGGTGTCGTGCATGTCTACACCAAGCAGGACATCACTGACAAGTGAGTTTTGTCACTTGAGAGAGAGAGGGGGGGAGTGTCCTACTCATTGGGGTGATGAGTTTTTTGGGTGGGCTTTGTGACTCCCACATGTGTTCCCCGCCAGGAGCACAGAGCTGGACCTGCCCTACCCCGACCTGCAGGAGTTTATCGCCGACATGAATTTCCTCATGGCTTTGATCATCAATGGGCCCATGTAAGGGGAAGGGTCCCATGGGAGGGTCCCACCCTGGGGGGGTCCCATGGTGGGGGTGTGACAGGACCCCAGGGACAGCCCCAAGGACATGGCAGTGACTCTGGCACACGGTGCTGGTGCAGCTCCCACGTCCACCCTCACCTATGTCCAAGAGTCCGTCTTCCCATGTCTATGGGGACACCAGCCTTTAGGGGCTGGACATTCTGCTTCCTCACCCCCAAAGTAAGCTCCTCTTCCCTGTTTTGGGCAGCAAATCCTTCTGCTACCGCCGACTGCAGTACCTGAGCAACAAGTTCCAGATGCATGTGCTGCTCAATGAGATGAAGGAGTTGGCGGCCCAGAAGAAGGTGCCACACCGCGACTTCTATAACATCCGCAAGGTACCTGCAGATCCTGGGCTAGTCCTGGGTCCCGGGGGGTTCCTGGCTTGATTGGGGAGCTCTTGGAGGATCTCAGGGCTGAGCATCACCTCACTGGTGCAGGTGGACACCCACATCCATGCCTCGTCCTGCATGAACCAGAAGCATCTCTTGCGCTTCATCAAGCGGGCAATGAAGAAGCACCTGGATGAAATTGTCCATGTGGAGAAGGGGAAGGAGCAGACGCTCAAGGAGGTGTTTGAGACGATGAACCTCACAGCCTACGACCTGAGTGTGGACACACTGGATGTCCATGCGGTATGGGAGGCTCCCAAACCCTGGGGATGAGCGGAGCCCCCAGCCCATCCTTGGCTGGGGTGCGGAATCTTCTTCAGGGGGTTTTCCCAGGGCACGGGGGGTTGGTGGGGGCTGTGGATGGGGTGGGGTGGGTGATGAGGACTCTCAGGTCACACCTGTCCCACATTCAGGACCGGAACACCTTCCATCGCTTTGACAAGTTCAACGCCAAGTACAACCCCATCGGGGAGTCCATCCTGCGGGAGATCTTCATCAAGACAGACAACCGCGTCTCGGGGAAGTACTTCGCCCACATCATCAAGGTGGGCCACCTCCCTTCCCCCTGGTGGCGGTGCAACCCGTGTGCCCTTCCTGCTGGCCAAGCAGTGACAGGTATCACTTGTCCCTTGCCATCAGGAGGTGATGGCAGACCTGGAGGAGAGCAAGTACCAGAACGCGGAGCTGCGTCTGTCGATCTACGGCCGCTCCCGGGATGAGTGGGACAAGCTGGCCCGCTGGGCCGTCAGCCACCGCGTCCACTCCAACAACGTCCGCTGGCTCGTGCAGGTGCCCCGGCTCTTGTGAGTACCGGGGGGACAGGAACCCTCAGCTGGGTTGGGGAGATTCAGGCCACCCCACTGCTGGCTGGGGTGGGGTGGGGACGGGGGAAAGCCGGCTCTGAGTGGGGTCCGTTCCCTGCAGTGACATCTACCGGACGAAGAAGCAGTTGGCCAACTTCCAGGAGATGCTGGAGAATATCTTCCTGCCGCTCTACGAGGCCACGATCCACCCTGCCCAGCACCCAGAGCTGCACCTCTTCCTGGAGCATGTGAGTGCTGCATCCTGCTCCTGGGGACACCCCAACCCAAACCCAGCTGGAGCGAGAGGTGGCATCCCACCCTGGGGCTGTCTCTCCTGCAGGTGGATGGCTTCGACAGTGTGGACGATGAATCCAAACCAGAGCATCACATCTTCAACCTGGACAGCCCTTTGCCGGGCAACTGGGTGGAGGAGGACAACCCACCCTATTCCTACTACCTGTACTACATGTATGCCAACATGACGGTGCTCAACCACCTCCGGCGGTAAGGACATGGGACGTCCCCAATTCCCCCATTCCTGGCCCGGAACCTGTGCCCCTCAGGATGTTCTGGAGGTCAGAGGGTGATGCTGACAGTCAAACACCCGTTGTAGGAAGAGGGGCTTCCACACCTTTGTCCTGCGCCCACACTGTGGTGAGGCTGGTCCCATCCACCACCTTGTGTCGGGGTTCATGGTCTCAGAGAACATCTCCCACGGGTTGTTACTGCGCAAGGTGAGGGGGACGGGGTGCCTGGGGGGTCTGGGGGTGTGGTGGGACCCCCACCTTACCCTGCTGTGCCCCACAGGCCCCTGTGCTGCAGTACCTGTACTACCTGGCACAGATTGGCATTGCCATGTCCCCGCTGAGCAACAACAGCCTCTTCCTGAGCTACCACCGCAACCCCCTGCCCGAGTACCTCTCACGGGGGCTCATGGTCTCCCTCTCCACTGATGATCCCCTCCAGTTCCACTTCACCAAGGTGAGTATCTGGGGGGCACCAGCCAGTGATCCCCCAGGAGGGGCTGTGGGGTGGGCACGGGCTGGGTGATGGGATGAGGTCAGCAGTGGGGTGGGGTTGGTGGTGCAATGTGGCTGCTGGTGAAATGGGGCCACTGGCAGCACTGATGGATTCTGCAGGGTACTGGTGGTGTAGAGGGGATGGCAGGAGGTAGGGGCTCCCGTCCTGCCTGAGGGGTCTGTGTGGCAGGAGCTGAGGGGTTTCTGTCCACAGGAGCCGCTGATGGAGGAGTACAGCATCGCCACCCAGGTGTGGAAGCTCAGCTCCTGCGACATGTGTGAGCTGGCCCGGAACAGCGTCCTTATGAGCGGCTTCTCCCACAAGGTGAGCCCATTCCCTCATTCCCAGTTCTGCAGTTTGCCTATTCCTAATTCCCATTTGCCCATTCCCCAATTCCCATATTCCCCCAACCCCTTTCCCAATTCCCATATTGCCTCCATTCCCCCATTCCCATCCCCAATGCCCACATTCACCCACTCCATCCCCAGTTCCCCAGTTCCCATTCACACCCAGTCGCCCATTCCCACTCCCAGATCTGCCATTCCCAATTCCCATTCACATATAGATGCCCATTCCCACTCCCAGTTCTGCCATTCCAATTCCCATTCACGCTCCCAGTTACCCATTCCCAATTCCCATTCACACCCAGTTACTCATTCCCAATTCTCTTTCACTCCCAGTTCCCCAATTCCCATTCACACCCAGTTGCCCATTTCCACTCCCAATTCCCCATTCCCATTCACACCCAGTTGCCCATTTCCACTCCCAATTCCCCCATTCCCATTCACACCCAGTTGCCCATTTCCACTCCCAATTCCCCATTCCCATTCACACCCAGTTGCCCATTTCCACTCCCAATTCCCCCATTCCCATTCACACCCAGTTGCCCATTTCCACTCCCAATTCCCCCATTCTCAATTGCCCATTCACACCCAGTTGCTCATTCCTGCTCCCAGTTCCCCCATTCCCAATTCCCATTCACACCCAGTTGCCCATTCCCAATTCCCTTTCACTCCCAATTCCCCCATTCCCATTCACACCCAGTTGCCCATTCCCACTCCCAATTCCCCATTCCCATTCACACCCAGTTGCCCATTCCCACTCCCAATTCCCCCATTCCCAATTCCCATTCACACCCAGTTGCTCATTCCTGCTCCCAGTTCCCCCATTCCCAATTCCCATTCACACCCATTTGCCCATTCCATTCCATTCCATTCCATTCCATTCCATTCCATTCCATTCCACGTGCACTGGGAGCACTGGGCAGCCACTGGACCCTGTCCCACCTCCACAGGTGAAGAGCTACTGGCTGGGTCCCAACTACCTGAAGGAGGGTCCGGAGGGGAACGACATCCGCCGGACCAACGTTCCCGACATCCGCGTCAGCTACCGCTTCGAGACGCTGTGCCAGGAGCTGACGCTCATCACGCAGGCGGTGCAGAGCGCTGAGCTGGAGCCCATCCAGGAGGAGGAAGTGCTCACCATCTCCGTCGGCACCCACTGACCCCCCAGATCCCCCCCCGAGCCCCCCAGGGCTCCGCCGCCGTCCCCCCGCCCGCTACCTCCTGCCCTGGGAAGGGGCCGCTCCTGCTGCTGTCCCGGCGCCTCCGGTGCCGCTGCAGGGGATGGAGTTTGTTGAGTCCTCTCCGTTTCATCTTGGTTTAGTCATTTTATGGGTGGTTTTTTTGTCTTTTTCTGTTGTTTTTAACTGGTGTCTACTCGCTGGCTTGGGCCTTGCTGGCCTTGATGGCACGAGGAGGTGACACGGGGGAGGGCACAGCCAGGGGGTCCTGGATTTACCTCCCAAGCTGAGGATGCAGTGACAAGTCAGGGGTCCTGGGTGCTGGTGTGGTGACAGTGTGGGAATGCCAGCCCAGCCCTTCCTGGGTCCTGATGCTCTTTAACCCTGGTGCCCTCTCAGCCTGCTCTTCCACCCCGTGGGGACAACCAAAGGAACCCAGACCTGAGGTCTCTGTGTGGGTGGGGACACAGTGGCCCAGAGGACAGGGGGATGGTGCCTGGTGTGGGATGCTCCATCCTCATCACCACAGGGAGGAAGGCAAGGGGTGGGATGGGAAATGTTTCCTCACCACCTCAGGGATGAAGGGAAAGGGGACCAGGTGACTTGTGTCCCTGTCCCCAGCACTCCCAGGAGATGTTTGCTTGTGGCCCAGATCGGGCTGGACCAGGCTTCTCCCATCCCGGTGGGGCATTGCCCCCTCTATCCCTGCAGTCTCCCATCCCAGTGCTGCTCATCTGCATCTGGAGCCGGCACTCCTGGGAAAACCTAATGGCGACTATAAAAACAACAAACAAAAAAGTTTTGAGAAAAAAACCGAGCATGAAAAATAAAAGTATTTAAGTAAAACAATGGAGTTGAAGTGAGGGGAGGGAGGGAGGGAGGGAGGGAGTGCAGCCCCAGAGGTAAACTGAGGCACAGAAGGGGGTTATGTGTCCCCTCACGAGTTGGGTTTGGGGGTCCCTAAGGAGGTGTGGGAGGGTCAGGGGGCGGATCCCGAGCGGCGGTGGCAGCGCAGGCGCTGGCGAGATGCCCGGGCACCCTGCCTGCAGCCGCTGACGCCAGGGGGAGGGGACAGGGGAGGGCCCTGCCCCACTCCGCCCCAGTCCGCCCCACTCCGCCCCAGTCCGCCCCAGTCCGTCCCGGTCCGTGTTCTCGCAGAGCCTCAGGCGGGTGTCACCATGGTGGTCATACTGGGGTACTGGGACATCCGTGGGGTGAGTGCCATCGAGGGGTGACAGTGGCACGCTGGGGACCGGGGTGGGCACGGGTGTGGGGGTGCTGGAGGTCCCAGAGCGATGTGGGGGTGCTGGGGGGTCCCAGGGTGTGGGGGAGATGTCCGGGGGGGTTTTAGGGTGCCAAAAGCCGGTGCTGTGCCCCCCAGCTGGCCCACGCTATCCGCCTGCTGCTGGAGTACACCGAGACCCCCTACCAGGAGCGCCAGTACCGCCCTGGCCCAGGTGAGGGGGGGCAAGGGGGTGTGAGCCCCAATCCCTCCATCCCCCGCCCCCAGCACCCTCGTTCCTGCAGTGTCAGAAAGGGGGGGACGCCCCCACTTGGCAGCGTGTCCCGCTCCGCCACCCCCTCCTGCCTGCCCGGGGCGGTCACCTTTGTTCCCTCCCCCGTCCCCCCCAATAAAAGGACCTTGACCCCTCTCAGGGGCGACGTTCTCCCTTATCTGCCCCGGGCAGAGGGGGACACCCCCAATGCCCGCAGCCCCCCATTGCTGCGGGTGCCGCGAGTGGGGCAGAGGCTCTGGGGGAGCCCCCCCCAATCTCTCTGCCCCCCCAGCCCCGGACTATGACACGAGCGACTGGACCAACGAGAAGGAGAAGCTGGGGCTCGACTTCCCCAACGTAGGTGATGGGGAGGGTGTGGGGGGGGGCGGGGGGGGCACCGGGGCTGACCCCGGGGCTGACCCCCCCGGCCCCCCCAGCTCCCGTACCTCATCGACGGCCCCACCAAGCTGACCCAGAGCAACGCGATCCTGCGCTACATCGCCCGCAAGAACAACATGTGTGAGTGGGGGGTCCCCGCGCCCGGGGGGGTCCCCGGGGTTTGGGGGGGCTGGGTTGACGCCTCCCCACCCTGCAGGTGGTGAGACGGAGGAGGAGAAGCAGCGCGTGGACCTGCTGGAGAACCACCTCATGGATTTGAGGATGAACTTCTCCCGGATGTGCTACAGCCCTGACTTCGTGAGTGCCCCCGGGGGGTCACAGGGGGATTGACCCCCCCCAGCCCCCGGGCTGTCCCCCCACATGGGACACGGGGGCCGAGGCACCACCGGCACGGGGGTGTGCGCTGGGGCACATCCCTGGCCTGGCTGCAGTCAGGGGGTGATGGCCCTGGGTTCTTGGGGGGCTGGGGGGAGCGCCCCCCCTGAACTGTGTCCCCCTCCCGTGCAGGAGAAGCTGAAGCCGGCCTACCTGGAGCAGCTGCCCAAGAAGCTGCAGGAGCTGTCGCGGTTCCTGGGCTCCCGGCCCTGGTTTGCAGGGCAGAAGGTGCAGTAGGTGGGGGGTGCTGGGGGGTTTGGGGGAGTCTCTGCGGGGTCTGACCCCCCCGGCCCCTCCCCCAGCCCACCTTCGTGGACTTCCTGGCCTACGACTTGCTGGACCAGCAGCGCATGTTCGTGCCGGACTGTCCCGAGCTGAAGGGAAACCTGGCCCAGTTCCTGCAGCGCTTCGAGGTGAGCAGGGCAGGGGACAGCCCGGGGCCACCGCGGTGTCCCCGGCCCCATCCCTGACACCCAGTGTCCCCATCCCTGTCCAACACACTCTGGTGTTCCTGTGCCCATCCCAGACATCCCAGTGGCCCCATCATTGACCCTGTGGTGTCTCCATTGTCCCCACATGTCCCTGTCCCCATCGCTGCCACCCCATGGTCCATCTCTGTCCTCATCCCTGACCCCCTTGTGTTCTCATCCCTGTCTCCAACACCCTGGTGTCCCTGTTCCTATCCCAGACATCCCAGTGACTCCCTCCCTGTCCCCATCCCAGACATCCCAGTGACCCCATCCCTGTCCCTAACACCGTGGTGTCCCTGTCCCCATCTCAGACATCTCAGGCATCCCTGTCCCAAACACCTCGTTGCCCCTGTTCCTATCCCAGACATCCCAGTGTCCCCATCCCAGACATTCCAGAGGTCCCATCCCTGACCCCTGGTGTTCCAATCCCCATCCCAAACACCCTGGTGTCCCTGTCCCAAACACCCCGGTGTCCCTGTCCCCATTTCAGACATCCCTGTCCCAAACACCCTGGTGTCCCTGTCCCAAACACCCCGGTGTCCCTGTCCCCATCCCAGACACCCAAGTGTCCCCAGCCCTGACCCCTGGTGTCTCCTCTGTCCCCCCGTGTCCCTGTCCCCAGGCCCTGGACAAGGTCTCTGCCTACATGCGCTCGGGGCGCTTCATGAGAACCCCGATCTTCTGGCACACGGCCAAGTGGTGCAACACCAAGGAGTGAGGGGCTGACCCCCTGCCCCCCATCACCCCCAGAGCTCCCCAATAAACCATGGGGGGCTCCCCCTTTTCCTGATGCTGTGTGGCGTGCACTGAGCTGCCGAGGGACTGCGGTGGGATTTGGGGAACCCCTAATTTGTGGGGTAATGCCTGGGGGGATGCTGGACCCTCCTGGATTGGGGGAGCCCTTCCCCCCTGCATGCCCAGGATAAGGGGGACCCCCATGGAGGCTGTGGGGACCAAGGGGGGTCCCTATCCCCCCCAGGATGGTGAGACTCCCCCTGCAGCTTAGGGGATTGAAAGGGGGGACCCCGATGAAGCTTGAGGGGGGGTCACAGAGGGACCCATGGCCCCCGGGATAAGGGGGTTCCCATGGAGTTTGGGGGGTTGCAAATTTCCTCCAGGAAAAGGGAGAACCCATGGAATTTAAGGGGCTGCAGAGCTCCAGAATAAGGGGACCCCATGGAGTTTGTGGGGTTGCAGTGCCCCCAGAATAAAGGGGTCCCGTGGGGATGGATGGGTTGTGTCACAGAACCCCTAGGATGAGGAGGACCCCATGGAATTTAGGGGGTCGCAAAGCCACGGGGATGGGGAGGTCCCTGTTAAGGGGGACCCCAATAGAACTTGGAGTGGCCGCAGACACCCCAGGATAAGGGGGACCCCATGGAGTTTGGGTGGTCACAGAACCCTCCAGACAAGGGGGTTCCCATGGGGATGGGAGGGTTGCAGAACTCCCGGGATTCGGGGAACCCCATGGGGTTTGGGGGGGGGGGGGGNGGATAAGGGGGCTCCATGCGGAGGGGGGGGAGGCACAGAACCCTCTGCTAAGGGGGACCCCACGGAGCCTGGGGGGCCGCAGAGCCCCGGGATAAGGGGGACCCCGGGATAAGGGGATCCCGGGATAAGGGCCCCCCAGGACAAGGGTGACCCTGGAATAGGGGGACCCCGGGGTAAGGGCAAGGGGGACACTGGAATAGGGGGACCCCGGGGTAAGGGCCCCCCCAGGACAAGGGTGACCCTGGAACAGGGGGACCCCGGGGTAAGGGCCCCCCAGGCCGAGGATGCCCCGTGGGCCCCGGGCCGGTTTGGCCCCGCCCCCAGCAGGGCGTGGCCCGGGTCACGCGGGGGGCGGGGCGGCGATC
>WBNO01017536.1:85650-115754 GCA_013400575.1 Peucedramus taeniatus
CCGCTGTGTGACCCCCCGGTGTGTAACCCCCAAATGTTTGACCCCCCTCAGATGTGTCACCGCCAGATGTGTGACCACCCCGGATGGGGAGCCCCAGATGTGCGACACTCCCGCAGATGTGTGATCGATCCCTCGAGGTGTGCAACCCCCCCACATGTGCGGTGCCTCCAGATGTGACGCCCCCAGATGTGGAGCCCCAGATGTGAAGGGTCTCGGGTCCTGCCAGCGCCTCTGACACCACCGGGGTCCCTGGCGCCGGGGACATTTGGGTGACACTTCTCGGGGAAGGGTGACAGAAGGGCCGCCCGTGTTCCCCATGGGAGATTTCGGNGCTGCGAACCCCCCGGCAGCACCGGGGCACGGCAGGAGCGGGGCCCGTCCGTTCCCACCCCCGGCAGGGACAGAGTGCTCGCCCCGCCCCGTCCCAGCTCCTCCCAGTCACCCCACTGGGCAAACTGGGAACGGCACCGGCTGCGGATTCACTACAAACCCCCTTTTTATTGTTTTTCTCCTCAATTCCCAGCCAGAGGCAGCAATTCCCTGCACACCCCCCAACCCCGTTGTGTCCCCCTCGCCCTTCCCCAGGCTCGGGAAGTCCCCAGGGGACACCAACCCCTTTGGGAAGAGCCAGGGAGGGGCTCTGAGGCTTCTGGAGACACAGAAATATTTTTCAATTTCAAGTTTTGAAACCCCCAGCATCAAAATGTGCAAAATCCGTGAATTGACCCCAAAGTGCTTTGGGGAGGGAAATGGCTGAACCTGCCCCCCCTGTTCTGCTGCTGGGGAGGGCACTCCACACCCAGCACGGGGACAGCTGTGGGGACATCATCCTCTTCCACCGGGGACACCCGATCATGCCCTACCCCAGCGACAACACGGGCCATTTTGGGGGGTCACCATGCAGAGGGGGACCACAGAGCCACCAGAGTCTGGAATTCCCGGTGACACATCGCTCCCGGCCAGGTGCCATGAGGCCGCGGGGCCGGGAAGCAGCTGTGGCTCCGGGGGCTGGGTGCCAGCCAGGGACAAACCACCAGCCAGCCTGGATCCGTCCTCACGTCACCGCCCGGGCTGCGGTGTACCCGGATCTGTCACCTAATTGCCGGGGACCAGCGTCTCTTCGTCATTTGGGGATGGCTGGGGACGTTTAACCCCTCGGGGCTGGGAAGCTGCTGGATCAGTCTCCCCGGGTCAGACCACGGCACAAAGCACAGCCCCAGGGCTGTGCCTCTCAGAGCTGCACAAACCCACAAGTCCTGCCCTCCACGGGGACTCCTCGGTGCTGACAGTGACAGGGCAAAGTCCCAGCTGTCCCAGCTGCTGGGCTCACATGCTGTTTTGGGGTGACACAGGAAAAGACAGAGGGATGCTTGGTGACACCTCACTGTCCTCCTGCCTCCACATCTTGCTTGGTCTGTCCTTGGTCCCTGGCACAGTCCCCTGATGGTCCCTGTCAACCTGCTGGTCCCATGTCACTCTACTGGTCCCCATCACCTGCCAGCCTCTATGACCCTGCTGGTCCCAGTCACCCCAGTGGTCCCTTTCTGGTGGCTGTCACTGGGTGTTGTATCTCATCTCCCATTCCTGAAGGTCCCATCTCAAAACCAAACCCACCAAACCCCTCATTCCCTGGGAATACCCTTGGAGTCACCCCAGAGAATCCCTTGGAGTCTCAGCCTGAGCCCGGTGGGCTCTGTAGCCGTGGGCTCCTGGCCCACATGGCTCTGGCTTATCCTGGTTTTCCCAGTGTGCTGCTGACCCCATCTCTTCAGAGGAACAGGACAAAATCCTCGCTGCTTTTTGAACCTGTTGGTTTCCCAACTCCCCAGTGACATCCTTGGAAGCTGATTTGTCTCCCCTCTCCCATTTCCAAAGGATGATGGAGGTGGTGAGTGGGTGACATCTGGGGCACTCTGGCAGTGACATGCCAGGGGTGTCCACAGCTGGTAGCTCCTGGCTGGAGCCCCATGACCTTCATGCCATCATTTTTTTTGCTTTGAGGAGGTTGAAATAGAGATTTTTTGGATTTCAGTGAGGGAGCTTCACTTGCTGCAGAGTGTTGGGGACCCATCACTTGGGTGATCCTGGGCTGTGATCCCAGGCCAGGCACAGGCCAGGAGCCCTATGGCCACAGAAAGAGCTGGTTTCCTCCACAGCCCCATGGCTCTGGCCACAAACCTGCAACAAACTTCTTATTTTTAGTGTGAAGAGGGAAAAACCATTGTGGCCATGGCCACTCCTGTGTGTGGGACCCATCCTGTTTTCTTCCCACCGTCCTGGCAGCACAGCCCGGGGATTTCCAGGGGTAGTGGGGGCTGAAAGGAGTGTGGCATCACACAGATTTAATTAGAGGTGATGAGGGCATGCAAATGAGCAGGTTAAATCCTGCTTGGGGGTGGCCAAGCCCCTGAGAATCCTCAGAGGGTTTGGAGGTGTTTCCCATGCTCCGGGTGCCAGGCTGGATGTTGGGGTGAGCAGGGTCTGGGAGTCGTGGCTGGGTGGGAGAGGAGGGAGGTCAGGGAGGTCACAGCTCCACAGTTATTCCATGTTCCTCTCCAGCGTGGGGAATGCTGGAGATCCCCTGCTGTGCTGGGATCCAAGGGAGCCCAAGGAAAGCTGGAAATTGGCTTTTTCTCCTCCAGTTTTGGTGTTTGGGATGAATTCCCTCATGGAAGAGCTGGTGTCTTTTTTTACCCCTCCATCCTCCCTCCCAGCCCTTCCCTCCTCCTCATCACTTCCACACACAGGAGCAAACCTAATCCAAAAGATTCCTGACACGCTCTGCCAGAGCAGCACCTCTCTAGTAGTGGGATCTGGGCCTTGGAATGTTCCTCCAACTCTAAATCCCCAAAAATTTGGGAATGAGCCCCAAATCCTCCATCCTGGGATCTGAGTGACCCAGTGGGGTCTTAGAATGGCAGTAAAAGGTGCCCAGCAAAGCTCAGGAATTACAACTCTTCCCTGGAAGGAAACGAGGTGAGTTCCTTGGCTGGGTGGAGCAACTGGAGCTGCTCAGAGACCCAAACCCCATGGACAAACCCGGGGACATTGAGCTTGTGGCCATGATGGGGAGCAGAATGGGATCAAGGGGACAAGTGATAGTTTTTCCAGGGGGAAAAAAAAAAAAAAAACCAAAACAAAACACAACATTTCCATGGCATCTTTCCAGGGAGGAGGATGAAGGTGGTGGCCGAGCCACGTGGCCCTGAGCTGGTCGGGCTGTGGAGGCTGCAGCCATGGGGGGGTGGAATGGATGGGTTCCCTCCCCATGGGAATGTGCTGCTGAGTCAGCATTCCTGGAGACCCCATGGGTGATGGGATTGAGTTGGGAACCTGCAGAATCTTTGTTTCTTTTTTGCCAAGGTCAGGATTAAATGTGTGAGATGGTATTTCTTGTTGGGACTCAGATGTTGATTAGTTCTTATCTATGTCACACTCTCACAAACCCTGAGTTCTACAGCACTTCACTCTGACAAACCAAAAATGGAGCCCCATCTCTCTCTCTACAAGGCCTTTTGAGGATAAACTGTCCAATTAAGAAATGACACCTAAATTAGTTTTACTTTTAACCCAATAACCAACCACCCATGGCCCACAATGTGGACTTTTGTATCCAATTGCACAATACTACTTAAACTCATGAAGAAGAAGGTGAAGAAGGAGCAGCCTCTGCCCTAAAACCTCCATCTTGCTTTATATATATTACTGTATTCTAAAACCTTAATCTCTAAGCTTTCCACCCTGTGATATTACACACTTCTATTCAAACTCCACACCCACAATCCCAGTTCTGTCATTCAGTTTTGGAAGCCTTCTCCACAGGCTCAGGTCAATGCAGTGTTCTCCTGGGGGTCAGTGCCTGTCAGCACAGAAAGTCTGAAATTCCCAGCAGCCAGGGTTCCGATGGGAACCCCCTCCAGGTCCCTGGGGAGGGGGATGGGTGCAGAACGTGACACCCAGCACGGGTCAGGGGTGTTGCACTCGAGGGAGAAGCTCTGGAGGAAGTTGTGAAAGGGGGAGCAGATGCCATCAGTGGGGTGTGGGGTGGGGAGAGCCCACGGAGGAGCTTCCCAGGGAGGGTTTCTCCTCCCACGTCATCGGAACCGTCTGTGGGTCCTTCCTCCCTCGGGGTGGAGCTGGGCAGGAAGGGGTTGCAGAAAGGTACAGGGCTCCCAGGAGCTGTTTGGGAGCTGTTTGGACAGGATGAGGAGCACTGTGACCTTTGGAACTCTGCTTGCTGAGGATTTCAGACTTTCTGTGCTGACAGGCACTGTGACATAGATAAGAACTAATAAACATCTGAGTCCCAACAAGAAATACCATCTCACACATTTAATCCCCAGCTTGGCAGAAAAGAAGCAAAAGAATCTGGATGGGATGGGTTTTAGCAAAACTCCAACTGCTGCTCCTGCCCTCAGGTGCCATCTCTCACTTGCCCATGGACACCCCACAGAAGTCACAGGAAGGCAGTCCAGGTGTCCCAGTCCCCCCAGCATTGCTTCCAACATGGTCCAGGCTTACTGGGACACAAACAATTGGTATTTCCCCCCAAAAAAGCAACTGTTTCCTGCCAGGAAACATAATTCCATTGATAGATATTAGGAATGGAAAGCATTTGACTTTCACTATTGTTTGGCTCCTGTGGGGAGCTGAGCAGGAGGAGGAACCCATCCTATTCCAGCCAGTGCAGCTTCTGCTGGGCATCATGAGGGTTGTGCCCTTGCATGATGTGAATCTCCAGGACCATTTTCTGTCCAGGAACGGGTTGATCAGGTCCTAAAATGGATCCAAAATGTGAATTTTTTGAAGAAGGGTATCCAGCCTCTGGAGTCATGGACACACTCTGGCTTTGTCCGTGGTTTGCCAGACCCAGGCAGCATCTCCAGCCTGAATCCAACACAAATCCTGTGACTTTTCACCCTGGTTTGGAAGATGCTGGATGGTTCATGGATGGTTTGAGGAGCAACTCATCCCTGGAAGTGCCCATTCCCTGGCTGGGAGGAGCCAGAGGAATCTGCATCTCTGGGGAGGAGTTTGTCACCTGGACATCCCCCAGTCCTGGCTCAGTCTCAAAGTGGCTTTTAAGGGACAGGGAAGATTGAAGGCCAAGGTCCATGGAGCTGGGATGTGGTTGATGCCTCCTGAGATGCTCCCAGCAGCTTCTCAGGGGGATCCTTGTCTTTCTGAAGGATGTAGGTGGTCCTCGGGGAACACGGGACCAGAGCTGCTGCCTCCTCTTCCTCAGCCCTCCAGCTGCTCTGGTTGGAGATGCCTTGGCCAAGGCTGGGCCAGGGGCCAGGAGAGAGCTGAGGGTTCCTGTCTTGGTTTGAAAAGACAGGTGTCTGCTAAGGAGGCCAGGAGCCTCTCTTGAAATGGAAAATGTAAACCCCCTCCCTCTGAATTATTATAATTTTGAAATTAAGGGGCTCTCAGGCAAAGATATGGGAATGGGAATAACAGTTATTTACTGGAAAAATTAAAAATACAAATGCAATAGTACAAAAAAGAAAAGCCACTGCCAGAGTGAGAAGAGGAGCTGACCCCCTGTGGGTCAGGGTGTGGCACAGTCCCATTCCATGGTGGCTGCTCCTCCTGCAGTGCCAGGGGTGGCTCTGCTGGAGCAGGGATCCTGGAGAAGGGGGGAGTTTTCCTCTGAAGCTCCAGGGGTGCTGGAGATGGGCCTGGTCTTGCTCTGGGAATGCAGGGGAGCAGAAAGCTGCTCCTCTGGGAATGCAGTGGGCAAAGGCTGCTGTGCTGTTCCCAGGCTCAGATTGGATCCAGGTAGGAATGCTTGGCTCCTCCCCTGGGCAGAGCATCTCCCAGTGGGATGATGGAATTTTATCAGCCAAGCAGGGACACTCACTGGCCATGGACAGAAGAGATCTCCTGGAGGGAGGATTGGTTGTGGGATAGATAAAGAAAACTGCCCAATTGACAGAAGATAACTGCCCCACCTCTGACAGATGGGAAATAGAATAAACAGCCCCAACCACATCCTCCACATCTCAGGACAGTCCCTGAGCCACGCCAGCGAGATGGGAGGGAGGAGATGGGATTGAAATCAGGATTCAGCCCCTGCAGGTGCAAGATTCTTGTGAGACCTTTCAGTGAAGGGCTGAGGGCAGCAGCCAGGATGGTCTGGACTCAGAGACACCCCAGCCCTTAAAAAGGGAATTTCTGGATCTAGATGCTGAAATTGAGCAATTGCTGCCATTTAAATAAAATAAAATGAGGGAAAATGAAAGAAATGAACTAAAGAAAGGTAAAATAAAGTGCACTAAATAAAAAAGAAATTAGATAAATAAGATAAAACGAAATAAATAAAATAAAACAACATAATGAAAATAAATTCAATTTATTGAATTTAAATAAAAGAACATAAAATAAAATTAAATAAAGGATAAAAAAGTGAAATTAAATGTATTTAATTAATTAATTAATTAAAGTGAAATAGAACACAATAGAACAGAACAGAATAGAACAGAATAAAATGCAACCTGTTTCTAGCTTCCAGGGTGGTGGAACTACAAAGACCCAGGTCCATGGGGCAGAGGGAGAGGAGATCATTTCTCCACGGCATCCTGGACCCCATCCCGTGTGGATGCTCCATGCGGGACCATCCCTGCAGTCACCCTTAGAGCTGTTTTCTTTTGTTATTTTGCTGATTTTCCTCCCTCTTTTGCATTTAATTCTCCAGCAGCATCCCATTGCTCCAGGGAGGAGCGGGATCCACCCGGCTCCAGCACTGGAATCGGGATCGCAGGTGCCCAGGACCCAGCAGCAGCCACGGGGCACCCACGCGAGGGAAAAGGCTCCGGGAAGGGGGATCTGGGACGGGGGGATGGATCCGAGCCGGGGGGATGGATCCGAGCAGGGGGGATGGATCGGAACCGGGGGGATGGATCCGAGCAGGGGGGATGGATCGGAGCAGGGGGATGGATCCGAGCAGGGGGGATGGATCTGAGCAGGGGGGATGGATCTGAGCCGGGGGGATGGATCTGAGCAGGGGGATGGATCCGAGCAGAGGGGATGGATCCGAGCAGAGGGGATGGATCGGAACCGGGGGGATGGATCGGAGCCGGGGCCCGGCCGGCCGGAGGGGCGAGGGCTCTGCCCCGGGAAGAGCCGGCTCATTTCCAGACTGAGTAAGCGACTGCTCCTGCCAAGATCCAGAGCCGACGGCCGTGGTGGGAATTTTTGGGCTGCAGAGAGCGTCACTGGAGGTGCCGCACGGCCCCCGCGCCGTCTCCCCGCCGGGCCGGGAGGTGTTTTAATGAATTCCTTAATTAGGAAGCTGCGAGAGGCGCTGCCCAGGTGTTGGCTCGGGATCTAGCGGCGGAGGCGGCCCGGGGTCACTCGGCAGAGCCCCCCGGGACTCTGGTGGGGTTTGTGGTGGCGGTGAGGATGAGGAGCAGCGCCGGGCAGGGTGTCTGGCCAAGCCGTGCTGGCTGTTCCCAAATTCCAGCCGGGACCACCCTCCCAGGGCGTTCCTGGGCCGTGGAAGTGTCCGGCGGCGCTGGAGCGAGCGGGAATGTTGAGCGGGCACCCCGCGATGGGGACACGCAGGGGTTAAATTTTGCCGAATCTTGGGAAGAGCCGGCTCCTCTCCAGCCTAAGTAAACCCGGCAGTCTGCCAGACTGCTGCTCCGGGGTCCAAACTCCGGGATTATTAACCGTAATCCAGGCAGGGTATTCCCCTGGAGGAGCAGCGCTCGGTGCCGACCCACGGCCCGCAGGGAGCAGGGAACGGAGCCCAGCATCACCGAGCACCCCAAATCCCTCAGGACCTGTCCTGGGACACCACCCAGCTCTCGAGGTTCTGCTCTGCCTCCAGCCTCTGCAGCTCCATCCAGCAGCTTCGGTATTTATTTACAAGTGGGGCGGGAGTTGTGCCTTTGCTTCCCTTTATTTTTAAACTTATTTATCTTTATTTTGGATTTCTGACTCATCTCCACCCGTTGCCGGGAGGAAACCAGAATCAAAAAAGCCCCAGATATCATTTGTATCAGCTGAATAAAATCCTCCCCCAGGGAGGAAAGTCCAGCAACAGCTCCAGGACCCAGAGCCGTTTCTCCTTCCCTCAGTTTCATTCTTACAGAGGAGGAAAACTCAATTTTTCCTCTTTTTTTCCAAACCACAGCTGGTTTCCAGGTCTGCAAGCACAGAGCCAGGCCTGGAGCCCACAGAATGGGGGGGCAGAGAGTGGTGGGTGCCCCCCACCCCTTGCAGGCTCTGTCTGCCTTTGGGGTACCCAGCATTCCCATGGGATGCTCCGTGGGGATGCAGCACTCGTGGGGCTGCCAAAACAGGGGGGGATGCTGAGGAGGGGTGGGTGTCCTGGGAGGTGTCCCACAATCAGGCTGCCCCATTAATTAGGGTGCCTGGTTAATAGGGGTGCCCAGAGATGGGGGTGCCCCATTAATGAGGGTGTCTTGGAGACAAAGGGGCACCCCAGAAGTGAGAGCCCACAATCAACGTGGCTGCCCCGTTGAAGAGGGTGCCCCAGAGATGAGGGCACCCCGTTAATGGGGACACCTTGAAAACCAGGGTAGCCCAGAAGCAAAGGTCCCCAATTAATGGTGCTGTCCCATTAATGAGGGTGCCCTCTTAATGAGGGTGTCATGGAGGTGGGATGCCCCTAAAAACAAGGGTGCCCCTTTAATGGGGATGCCTTTAAGATGAGGGCACCCCAAGGAGGAGGTGCCTTATTAATGTGGATGCCCCATTGCTGGATTAAGCCCTTTTTGGACTCAGCAATGGGGCAACTGAGAGGCATTTTAAAAACTTTCATTCCATTTTTAGTCTCATGTGAAGGGTGAGACAATACAGATGTTACAATTCATGCCACCACAATTAGAAGCCAACTATTTCTTAATTACAGTACATTGTAAGTGTTTCTTGGCATTTCTAAGCCAGCATTTCTTATCTCAAGGTTTGCATACAGATGCACTCAATGTGAGCCTTCTGCCAAGCTTTGAGATCTCTCTACAAATTTGTTTCCCACACCCCATTAATGAGGGTGCCCTGAGATTGGGGTGTCCCATTAATGAGGGTGCCCTGAGATTGGGGTGTCCCATGAATGAGGGTGCCCTGAGATTGGGGTGTCCCATTAATGAGGGTGCCCTGAGATTGGGGTGTCCCATTAATGAGGGTGTCCCATTAACAAAGGTGCTTTGGCATTGGGGTACCCAGTGCTGCTCCTCCCTGGGGAGGTTCCATGGGTCTCCCCTCATGGTGGGGGCAGGAGGCCAGAAGGTCCAGAGACCCCTGGCAGGTCCCATTGGCCAAACATTCCCAGCCCAGCTGGAATGTGTGGACTGGGAGAAAACAACCCAAAAGCAGCACCCTGAGGCTGTGAGGGTGGGCTGTGACTCTGGCACCTGACACACCTGCCTGGACACCAAATCCAGCCCCGTCCTGGGGAAGGCCAAGTTCATCCCCCTGGATCTGCTTTTCCCTTCCAAGGGAGAAGTGCTTGGGTGGTGCTCGGCTGCATCCTGCCCCTGCTGGTCCCTGGGAGCTGAGAGGATCCAGCTGCCAAGGGTTAGTCTGTTGGAGTTCTGGATGCTGAGAATTTCAGACTTTCTGTGCTGACAGACTCTGACTCACAGGAGAACACTGCATTTGACCTGAAGGCTTGGAGAAGGCTTCCAAAATTGATTGACAGAACTGGGATTGTGGGTGTGGAGTTTGAATAGAGGTGTGTGATATCTTAGGGTGGAAAACTTAAAGATTTTTTGAATATAGTAATATATATGGAGCAAGATGGGGGTTTCAGGGCAGTGGCTGGTTGTTCTTCTTCACCTTCTTCTCCATGGGTTTGGGTGGTTTTGTGTAATTGGACAGAAAAGCCATTGCAGGCTATGGGTGGTTGGTTATTGGGTTAAAAGTGAAAATAATGTAGGTGTCATTTCTTAATTGGACAGTTTAGCCTTTAAAGACCTTGTAACAAGAGATAGCTGGCCATTTGGTGCCTGGTTAATGAAAGACTGCAGAACTCACTGCTGTGAGCCTGTAACATTGATAAGAAACAATAAACACCTGAGTCTGAACAGGAACCATCTTCTAAAGTGCTTTCATTCCCGACCTCGACTGAGGTAGAAAAAGAAGCCAAAAACCAGCATTAGTCCTGATACCAGGGAGGACAAGATTGCCCCCCTGGCTCAGCAGAAGGGTTTGAAGGCATGAAGAGAGGCTGTTTGGGTTTTATCCCAATCCTAATCCCAATTGTAATCCATCTCTCTATTGCAATGACCTCAGCTCATTCCCTGCTCATGGAGGAACCATCAGCTCATTTTCATGCTCCTGGCTATGGATTAAATTTGTTCTTTTTTGAATCTGTGTCCTGGGGGTGATCCTGCTGCCAGTGTCTCCTGCTTTCCTGGGGTTTGGCTTGGTTTTCCTCATGCCAAAGCAAAGGTGCTGCTTTGGGATCAGGTACCTCAGTGGCACAGGAGGGCTGCCAGGGAAGGGCTGATGGAGCCCAAGCACCCAGGGCTGGGAGAGCTGGCACTGGGCAGCAGGAACCAGCAGCTCTGAGTGGCTTGGGCTTTCCCCAGGGAGTGGATCCCAGCTCATATCCTGCTTTTTCACAGCTATTCCAGCTGCTTGGGATAACCAAGGGGTCTCTGCTCCACACCCCATCCTGGTCTCTGCTGCAGCCAGGTGGAATTTTGCATCCTGGGGTTGGAGGTGGGATCCAGCCCTGAGGGTGGAGGTGGGCTGCATCCCTGGGGTGGGCTCCATTCCAGGCCTGTGCCCTTCTAAGTATTTTCATTATTTTTAATTCCCATTTCCCTTCCTGGTGGCTCCAGCCCTGGGGAGGGATGGGGATCCAACCAGCGGCTCTGACCCCTGGGGAAATCACACAGGGGTGGGACAAGGAGGATGTGACCCATGTGGAAACCACAGTTTTGATGTGTTTATGAGCCTGGGCACAACTTCCTCTGCCCAAATTTCCCAACAAAGGACTCAGGTTCTCCACAGGCACCCAGGATGTGCAGGGGGTGGTGGGCGCAGCACCCGTGGGTGACAATCCCTGCCATGGCAAGGGTGGCTGTGCTGCTTGGGACAAGGCCGAGGGGCATTTGGGGAGGTGAATTGCAGCTCTTCGTGTCCATTCCCCCATCCTGGGATGTGTGTGGGCTGGGAGGCTCGGCCGTCACCCCATGGTGATGCTCTCGTGGAAAAGGTGAGTGGTGCTGGCCACGGGTCACACTCTCACCCCCAGGAAAAGCTCAGGCAAAAGTTATTCTTGAAAAAAAATAGAGTTTCCTCTTTTCCTTCCTCGTCGCAGGCACGTGGTGGTGAGGTCATGGAGCGCTGGGCTCTCCGCAGGACATGCCTCCGGCTCGGCGTAATCCCGTCCCCAGGGCCGCAGCCGGTTCTGGCCAGTGCGGGGGGGGAGTTTCGGGCCCCCACTGCCCCTCCAGAGCCACTTTCCTCCCGGCCAAGCCACCACATCCTGAGGCAGCCCTCGGGCTGCTGCCCTCGCTCCCGCCGGCTCTCCCGGCGCGGTTTCAGCCTCCCAGCGGCGCCGCGCTGCAAATCAGCCCCAGATGTGGCCAGATGTGTGCTGCTCCGTGAGCGGGGCTGGGGACACGGGGACAGCAGAGGGACCTGTTCGGCGGCCGGGGCCTGAGAGGCAGGAGCTGCTGCGGGTTTTGTCCCACCTGTCGGGTGACAGTGTGCTCTCTGTGCTCTCTGCAGGGCGCTGCTCCCAAGGAAGGGGTGACAGGGACACCCAGGGGCTCCTTGGGGAGAGGCTGTGGAGCCTCAGCCCTGGTGTGTGGCACAGCCTCAGAGGACATGGGGCAATTCCCACTGCCGAGTGTCATCCTGGGGCTGATTTCTGGGAAGCAGGATCGCTCACTGACAGCATCCAGGTCCCCATTGCTGTGCCACCACCCTCCAGCAGGAGCTGAGCTGTCCCCAGGGGGTGGCACAGCCCAGCCACGGGGACATCATGGATTTTAATGGCCCACGATTGCTTGGGGACCTCTCAGGCCCGAGGTCCCTGGCTGAGTGTGGGGCTGCTGGCCCTGCTTGGGGCTCTGGGGCGGGAACCACACGCTAATGAAAAGAGGATGGAAAACTCCTGTGGTTCCTTGGAAACACTGCACAGCTACGAGCAGCCCACACTGGCTTCCAGATGTGGCAGCAGCAGCCACGGGATGAAATTCTGATGAATTATCCTTAATTATGAGTGCTGAAGGGGGGGTGGCAGCAGCAGATTGATTCTGCAGCAGTGCTGGGCAGGGGAGCATTGTGGAGCCCCTTCCCCACAACTGGAAATGGGTTTGGGGTGGCTCTGCCTCACACTCTCCTTGTTCAGCTGGGACTTGTCTGGCTCATCTCAGGCCCTAAACTTGAACCTTTCCAAGATCCTTGGGGATCCTTGATTCATTACATTCCTCTGGGTGTGAGGGATAGTTCTGTGAGCTGCTGACTCCCCATGGTGTGGCCTTCAGCACCCCGGCTCCAATACTGCATCCTCCCCCTGCCAGCACCTGGAAGATGCCCCATACTCAGGGTCCAGCTGAGGGTCCCCTGAGCATTGCCCACTCTCTGGGGCCACAAGAGCCCAGACAGGTTTTTTATCGTATTTTTGTGCTGCTCAGCCTCTCTGGGCACCATTTCCTCCCGCTGGGATGGCAGGTTGCTCCGAGGATCCCGGGGGCCGCCGGGCGGGATGATGGGCGGAGGCGCAGCAGCACATGCCAAGATGCATCAGCCTGTGTTTTTCTGGTGGTGGCTGAAGGTTGTTTGTGCTGTCCCGGGGATGATCCAATGCTCTTGGCGTAGGTGCAAGAGCGGCCTCCGGGCACACGCACTGCTGTCGGCTGGGAGCGGGGTGATCCTGGTTACCCCTGTCCTAAACATCACTGCAGCCCCCTCCAAACTGCTGTGCACCCCTATTTCTTGGTCATTTCTTACCAGTTTTGCCTGAGCAGAACTTTTCAGCAGTCCTCAAACCACCCCTTTGCATCCACAGCACTGATACCACCCAGACTTGCGTGGGGCTTTTGATCCTTGGATGAGCAGAGAAGCAGCTCACCTGCTGGAAGGACCATTTGTTCTCTTGGAGAAAGCAGCAAGCACACCAAAATTCGAGTGTCCAGTCACAGACAAGCAGCTGGAGCCATTTCACACCATTCCCGTGAGCTGCTCAGCTCCATTCTGGCATGGGATGGAATTGCGATGAGTCGGGGGAAGAGAAGGGGAATGTCCCCGGGGAGTGAAGATGAGGCCACTGAGATGGAGACGGGAGCTCCTTGTCCAGCTGTGAGGGAGATGGGAAAGGCCGGATTTAGCATTGCTGCTGGCTGGGAGCGTGGGAGCGGCAGGAGCTGCTGGGTTTGCACCGGGAGCTGCCGGCACAGCTCTGTCCCTGCTCCATCCTCATGTGTCCCTTCCCATGGCACCTGGGCTGCCTGGGAGCAAGGGGGTGGAACCGATATTTTTTATCACATTTATTTGGCTTTTCAGAGGTGAAAAGATGATTTTAATAAAGCTGAGTGGGTTCCAGACCCTTCCCAAGAGCAGCGTTTAGCTGCACAAGTGCAAGGATGGAGAGAGCTTTGTGAGCCCCCAAACACCTCTTCACCCCCTCATCACCACGCTCCCCCCACCAGCCTTTGCAAATTCAAAATCTCCTGTTTTCAGCCCAAAATGAACCACTTGGCCCCATCCAGGGCTGCCAGAATAGCTGAGGGGGCAGCGTGTGTGTCCTGGCAGCTCCCCCAGGAGCTCCAGCTCTTCAAAAACCAGCTTGAACTTCATCCCTGTGTTGGGAAAGGGATGGATCCAGGTGTGGAGCCACTGGCAGCTCCCCTATGAGTTCCATTCCTCTAAAAATCAACCCTAACTTCATTCCTCTCACGGGAAAGGGATGAATCTGGGTGTGGAGTCACAACCAACTTCCTCGGAACCACCACCCCTCCAAAAACCTGCCTGAACTTCATCTCTGCCACAAGAAAGGGCTGGGTTTAGATGAGCCACTGACAGCTCCCATGGCCAAGGCTTATCAGGGATAACCACTCCTGGCATTCCTGACCTGCCATGGCATCCCACCTGCCAGGCAGGGCTCTGGCCCTCCAAGGCCATCCTGGAGCTGTTGGCAGGAGAGAGGAGGCAGCTCCACGGTGCTAAAATCGCTGCTGCTAATGAAAAACAGGCTCCAAGCAGCCAAACAGCTGATCTATGGCCGCCAGCTGAGTAATGCCTTGAATTCCTGGCAGGAGCTGCTTCCTTTTGGGAGGCGAGGGCTCCTTCTCCATCAAGCAAAGCACTACTGTCCCCCCCTGTCCCCATTAACCCCCGGCTGCCCTTCAGGGATCAGGGGATGGAATGATGGAGATGACACACTGCTGGGGTCTGTCCAAGCCTCTGTCTGTCTGTCTGTCTGTCCATCTTTGTCCCTCTCCATCTGCAGTGAGAAGATGATGGGCATGAGCCCCACCATGCCCTGTGAGAGCAGTCCTTGTCCCCCAAGGTGTCCCTTAGGGCTGGGAGTCCTCCAGCTCTCAAGGATGGGGGCAAGCAGGGAAAGGAGCTCAGCAGCTCCAGGGGCCGGATCCTCCTGTCGGGTGTGGAGCAAGATAAGGCCGTGACTCAGCCTCAGCCCTCATCCCTGCTTCCCCTCCTTCCCAGCAAAGCCCCGCCGGCACCTGGGGACGGCGGGGTGCAGCCGGGGCCGGGCCCCCGTCTGGGTGTCCGTGGTGAGAGCGGGGCCAGTGGCTGATGTAAACAGCTCCGGCTGCCGATAAACAAGCGGCCCTGCGGGAGCACAAACAGCTCCTCTGTTCTGGCTCCGGGCTCTCCCTGCGGCGCTCCGGCAGCCGCTCCACGGCCCGGCCTTGATGGCTCCAAAGAGCCAGCCCAGCCCCGTGCCGGGGGTGGCACAGGGCTGGCCCCCCATCAGCCTGCAGCCGGACATGTGTGGGGCTCACATTCCCGGTTTGGGGGGCTACAGTGGGGTTTAGCCCCCCGGACACGTGCTGAGGTCAGGGAGGGTCCATCACACGGTCCGAGGGCCGTGTAATCCCAGGAAGGGCTCGGCGTGTTTGGATGTCACCTTGTTCCTGGCCATGGTGACACACAGGAAGTCCCCCAGGTCGTGCTGAGGCCTGGCTTCCCTGGGGCATTCCCAAGCTGCCCCCACTTGTGCCCAGTTGCTCCCAGCACAGCCCCTGGACCCCCAGCCATGGCTCAGGACCCTCTTGGCCCCAGCCAGGCTGTGCCGTGAGCTCCGGCTGAGGCCCAGCAGGGAACGGGGCACGCCGGGCACTGTGGCCCCCAGCACCTTCACTCAGGGTGTACTGGGGATGCTGGGGAGTCCCCCAGAGCACACGGACACTGCCACAGGGGGGGCATCGTCCTGCTGCCACCCTGAATCCGCAGCTGGCGGCACCTCCTGGCCCTCTGCCCTGTGTGTCCCCCAGACTCTGCGAGTGCCCGTGAGCAGCTGCCTGGGAAGGTTTTTGGCTCTGGCTCTGGCCTCATTCCTCGGTGGAGGGAGGAGTGGAGCTGGAGCCTGACATGACTCAGCCACAGCCACGAGGACTGGGGACATGCCGGTGACCCATGCAGGGCTGTCACCCGTCTTCGGTCCCTCCTCACCACCTGGCACCCCCCGGCATGGCCGCCCCTCCCTGACCCCAGGGCTGGGCTTTATCTGTGCCAAAGGACCCCCGAGCACGTGCTGGGGTGGTGGGAGGTCTCCCGAGAGCCTCTGTGGTCGAGGAGCCCGGGTTATGATAACTCTGAGCAGGGACTCTCCGCAGGCGCCGGACACAGCCTGACCCTGCGGTTCCCTCGCTCCCAGCCTGGCTGAATTCCCTGCGCCTGGATCAGCCAGGGCTCTGCTCCCGTGGGTGCTGACCCATGGTGAGAGGGCTGCTGCTGGGGGAACCCTGAGATCCCCCCGGGATGGGAGCTGGGTAGGAGTTCCAGGGTCCCCTAGGATGCTCCAGTGTCCCCATGTGGAGCAGGCAGCACGGGAGGGATGGAGGAGGGGAGGAAGAGGGGGATTTGCTGTGGGATGAAGGCTCCGGCCTCAGCACGAAATCCTGAGTCCCCCCGCTGGCAGCGGGCTGGGGGGAAGTGCCTTCCAGCCCACATTCCTCCACTCCTGAAGGAACTGGCTCGGGAGCTTCCCACGGGGATTTCCAGCCTGGGCACACATCGCTGCAGCTTGGATTGTGCTGGTGGGGTCCTGGCTCAGCTGCAGCACCCAGGAGACTGTGGGAGAGCGTCCTGGCCCTATGGTGAATCACCGGGAAGGAACTGATTAAAACCTTGCAACACTTTCCTGCTGGAAATAACTTTCTCCACAGAGGCAGTTTTAGGATGAAGCTGGGGGGATTGGATATGCCACAGGTTTTATCCCTGCTTTGGGGCTTGCTGGCTGGAAAAAGCCTCCCAAAATAAGGGATTGGTTGGGATGTGCTCTCACTTCCATGGAGGGTGGGAAGGAGGGAATAGCTGAAGCAAGAGATTTGGGGTCCAGGGATGCTCTGACCTTGGCTGTGGTGGAGATGAGGCTGTGTGGGGGTGGTGCTGGTGGCTGCTCCAGGCCCTTTGGCACAGGGACCCTCCTGCCCTGCCTTGCCTCCAGCCCTGCATCCTCTGTGCTGGGGCCAGCAGACGTGGGCACCCCTGGGATGCCCAGGAAGTCCCACAGCCTCATCCCACCTTTCCCCCTTGGCTGACAGTGGCTGTGGGGACAACTCCTGGCCAGCACCAGCATGGTGGCAGTGCCATTGGTCTCAGTTTGCAGCTGGGAGAGGGACAAACATCCTCAATTTTGCCTCTCCCAATTTTTCTGGCTACAGCGTAGGCCTGGAACTCCTGCCACCTCTGCCACCTCTGCCACCAGCCCCATTTTTGCCCTGTGACTCAGGGATTTCAGCAGGTTTGGGAAGGGAGGAGGGGCAAAAACCACTTCCCTGCCAAAAAAAATAAGAGGCGGATGCTGCTCTCGCCCTCTGTCATGCATGAGGCGGATAAATATTAACCCATCCCTCCATCCTGCCATCCCTCTGTCCTGCTCTCCTCCTGTCCCTGTCCTGCTGCCCCACAGCTTGTCCCATGACCCAGCATATGACACTTTTCCTGTCCCTTTGAAGCAGAGGGGAGTGAGTGTGCGGGAGATGAGCAGCCCGTGGTCTCAGCCGCTGTGAAAGGGCCTCACGCGCTGCCACGGGGTCCCCGTGAGTCACCCCTGGTGCTGGTGTCACCCACCCTGTCCCTTGGTGTCCACCCTGGTGTCCTCCTGCTCTGGGAGCTGTGAGGCTCCCAGAATAGAAAAATGATGAAAAATGTGGGTAATGTCTCAGCATTTTGGGGACAAAGGGGTTATTTTGGGAGGACAGCTGATGTCTAACGCAACGCCCTCCCTCCCCAGCCTGTCACCCTCAGCACCTTCAGATGTTAATCTGCTGCTGTTGCTAAGGGACACTGCAGGTGACAAGACCTGTGGCACCCATCTGCTGGTGAAGATCTGATACTATCTTGGGGCTGTCACTGCTGTCCCCAACTCCAGCTGCTTCCCAGCTCTTCCCCATCTCCTCCACCAGGCCACTGATCCCAGCCCACCACTACTGGGATCGGCTCTCAGCTCCAAGAAACCCCCTCAGCAGCTTCTGCAACCCCAGCAGGGTTTCCGGCCCCGGCAGCAGATCCTGCTGGTCCCTCCAAGCTCAGATGTGGCTGTCACCCACACGTGGCCCCGTTGTCACCATCCCCTGCTGCAGCTGCATCCCACTGTGTTTGTGGAGCAGTTTGCTTTCGGTTTCCCGTCAGAGTGCCGAGTGCTTGGCACTGCCATGGATCACCTCGTGGCCACTAATCACTTCCAGTCGCCTGGAAAGCAAACAGGCAGCGAAGAGGAAAATCCCAAAGCTGGGAATGGGGCTTGTTGTATGGTTCTGCTGGGATCCAGCCCCTCAGAGATCCCTGTGCACGGATCCATCCACAGATCTATCTGCACCTGTGCAAATGGATCTGCTTGTGCACATGGGGATCCATCTGTGCACAAATGGGCCCATCCATGCACATGTGGATCCATCCATGCACAAATGGACCCATCCATGTGTGGATCCATCCACGTGCACATGGATCTGTCTGTGCACACATGGATCTGTCCCTGCACACATGGATCTGTCCCTGCAAACATGGATCTGTCCATGCACACATGGATCTGTCTGTGCAAACATGTATCTCTCCATGCATGTGTGGACCCACGCATGCACTTGGATCTGTCTATGCTCACCTGGACCCATCCATGCACACGGATTTGTCCATGTCTGTGCAGCTCTATCATGCATACATATGCAGCCATCTGTCCATGCACATCCCTACAAATGCATCTGCTTGTGCCCATGTGGATCCATCCGTGCAGATGGATCTGCCTGTGCACACGAGGACTGATCAATGCTCATGGATCTGTCCAAGCACACCCTTGTGATGCATCCATCCCTGCACGTTCTGATGGGTCCATCATGTGTGCATACGTGTGTGTGTGCCCAGGGATGAGCAAGCACACACATGTGCAAGGCTCTGTGTGTGTTCTGAGGGGTGTCCCTGCACATCTAGGGAGGTTGTGTGTATGTTCACATGGGTATAAGTGCCCCGGGGTGACCATACACATACATGGGGTGTGTGAGCACATGTGCATGTTCCAAGGGGTCCCTGGTGTGTGCACGCGTGCACAGCTGTGTGTGTGCATACACACGTGTGCCAGGCTCAGGGCTGCGTGTGTGCCCATGGCTACCAGTGCCCGGGGTGACCGTGGCCATCCAGGGCTGGTGTCTGTCCCTGGCACATCTGTGCAGATGTGTGTGTGTGTGCCCAGGTGAGCACACGCGCGTGTGTTTGTGACAATGGGGGCTCACGCACACGGTGCCCCGGGCCGAGCCGTGCCGAGCTGATCCGATTCCAGCAAAGTCGAGCCGATCCGATCGGACCCGAGCGGCTCCAGCCCGACCCGAACGGCGCCGATTCCACCCCAGCGGTGGCGAGTCGAACCGACTGGACGAACCGAGCGGTTCCAGCTCGACCCGAGCGGTTCCGATCGGACCCGAGCGGCTCCAGCCCGACCCGAGCGGTTCCGATCGGACCCGAGCGGCTCCAGCCCGACCCGAGCGGTTCCGATCGGACCCGAGCGGCTCCAGCCCGACCCGAGCGGTTCCGATCGGACCCGAGCGGCTCCAGCCCGACCCGAGCGGTTCCGATCGGACCCGAGCGGTCCACAGGGGACCCGAACGGTGCCGCCCGGTGCCGCTCGGTGCCCTCCGGGTGCTGGCCCGGCCCGGGCCCCGAGCGGCCTGGCCGCCCGCNGTGCCCTCCTGGTGGGTCCCCTCCTCGGGGGGTCTCGGCTCCCAGCGGGGGATGCTCCAGCCCCGCCTCGGTTGGCGGTGGCAGCCCCGGACCCGCGGGGTGAAGCCGCGGCTCCAGCCCCGGTTCCCGGTTCCCGCCTCCAGCCCCGTCACGATTCCCAGACCCGCCGTGGGGAGGCCCCGGCTTCAGCCCCGGCCGGTCCCCGGCCCCAGCCCCGTCCCCGGCGGGGGGATGCTGCAGCCCCGGCTCCATTCCCGGACCTGCGCGATGAGGCTCCAGCCCCGACTCGGTCCTCGGTTCCAGCCCCGGACCCGCGGGGTGAAGCCCCTCCCGGTCCCCGGCTCCAGCCCCGTCCCGGCTCCAGCCTCGGCTCCAGCCCCGTCCCCAGCCCGTTCCCGGCGGGGTGAGGCTCCGTTCAGCCGTGGCCACATCTCGGCGGTGGCCCGGGCGGCATCTTGGAGTTTCACAAGAGGGGAGGATTCCTGGACATCATCCAAGGGAAATTCCCCCCCACCCATCACCCAGGCACCCTCTCCCTGCCGCTGCCCCGGGAGACGGGGGTGCACACCCACCCGAGGGTCCCCTCCACCCCCATCTCCGGAGTCTTGGCTCTGGGACAAGCCCCGTTTCTCACCGGGGTCCCGCCACGGATCGGGGCCTCCCCGCTTCTTTGCAGGGGGATTGGGAGGGAAATTTGGGACGAGGCCAGAGCTGCTGCATGGAAAGAGCCCGGCGGGTGCAGCTGGGGGGGTCTGGAGGGTGGGAAGAGGATTTTTGGGGATGGGTGGGTCAGTGTGTCAGATGGGCTCTGGAGAGCCTGGGCGGAGGAGGAGATTTGCAGGAGAGACGGAGAAATGGTGCGGGAGAGGGGAGAGGAGCTGGATCAGGAATGTTGAGGTGGCCAAGAGCCACATCCAGGCTTGTGTCACCGAGCCTTGGGAAATTCCCTGCTGACCTGGAGCTCCTAAAAATAGCAGGATGGGGATAGGCACAGGGTTGGAGGACCACAGTGGGATTATCCTGCTGGACCGTGGCCAGATCCCGGCTACCACAGAGGTGGTCACGCTGAGGGTGGTGGAGAGGGGCAGGGGGCTTGGCGTGTGTGTGGGTTATCCCTGCTTCAAACCCTTCCCGTGTCGTGCTCAGGTGTGCCTGCCCCGCTGCTCCCTGCTGTCGTCCCTCCTCCTCCTCCTGCTCCGCGTCCATGAGACGGAGCAGAACAGCTACTGCCAGCAGATCATCACGGAGAGACACCTGGCCGAGCTGGAGGAGCTGGTGAGTGCCCTCCCGGGGCTGTGCGGTGGGATGTGGGCTCATTTGGAGCCAGACGGGCACAAACCAGCTCTTTTGTAGTGCTGAAATAAGGAAATGGGGCGATTTTCATCTCCCCTAGCGAAGTGATGGTTCCCAGGAGCTGAGCATCCACGGGCACAAGAGACAAGTGGGCACGGGGGGGGTGACAGATGTGCCTTTATCAAGGTGGCCATGGAAAAGTGACGAAAGGAGGAACGAGAGCAGACGGAAGCAGGAGCGAGGCCGGGAAGGGGACAGGAGTGAGCTGGGTGGGTGCGGGGGCGCTGGGGAAGCAGTGGAGGGGCCGGCGCTGCGGGCTCTGGAGCTTTCTGGGCGGCTGCGCAGGGGTTAAGCAGAGGAATCCGGCTGCATTCCTGAGTCCAGCTGCTTGCCTGGAAGCTGGGCTGGCAACGGGGCTGTGGGTGGGTGGCAGGCAGCTAGGGGGGCCCGGCCGGGCGATGGAGCCGGCCGGGCTGGGCGATGGGGCCGTCATCCCCTGTGGCCCGTGGGCAGCTCTGGGCGCTGGCAGCCGCCCCGCGGCCCCATCCGATACAGCTGCCGGGGCCGTATCTCTCTCTCCGTGGCCCTTGGCTCACCTCCGAGCGGGGAATCACGCGGATGTTCAGGGGAGAAGCGGGAATCGGGGGCACGCAGGGATTTGCAGGGTTGTCGCAGATTAAATTCTGCCTGCAGCAAGAGGGGTGTGCGGGCGAGAGACGGGAACGGCGCCTCCGAGTCCCCGGGAGCTCCGCTCCGAGCTCTGAAACCGCCGTGTCCGGGCTCGCTTCACCTCTTCCTCTTTAACCACCGAGCTGCGGGGCCAGGAGCCGCTCTGGGCGAGCTCGGCTTCCTCTGCCCGAGCCCTCTCTGCACACCACATCCCCGGAGCCTGTGCTCTCCGCCCAGGGATTAAGATTGGGTCCGCGGCTGTGGGAGAAAGGGGATGGAGCAGGTTTGAATGGAAGATGTGGTTTTCCTGCTGGGGATTGCAGCTCTCTCCTCGCCGATGGAGGAGCTGGCCCTCACTCCAGCGCCTGCAGGATAATGGAGCAATTGTTTCCGGGACGGCATCCCAGGCTAGGAGGAGAATTGCCGGCCAGCAATTCTGCCAGCCCTCGCCTTCCCAGCCTGGGATGCCAGCCCGGAGGGAGAGCGTTTGGTTAGGGTGGGCTTTTCCTCCTATTGGAAATGGTCGTGGCATGGGCGGCCGGCAGCGCTGCGTGTGGGACCCCGGCGTTGTGTGATCCCGGAGAATGTGACCCTGGTGTCACGGCCACCTCCTGCAGGGCAGGATGCTCTTTTGCAGCCTGGATTTAGAGGAGAGAGTGGTGCGGGGGAGACCCGAGGAGAATTAAGCAGGGCTGGGCGCTGCTGTGGCGCTGGCAGGAAGAGGAGGAGGAGGAAGAGGAGGAGGAGGAGGAGGAAGAGAGGCGGGGTGGGAGCAGGCAAGGAAAGGCAGGAGAAGGTCTGTGAATTGGCAAGTACGACATCCTGATGGGAGCAGGAATCCGGAGCTCACTCCTGCCACTGCATCAACCTTAGGGATGTGCCTGTGTGAGGAGGAGGAGTATGGGATGGGATGAAGCAGGAATGGGAGCAAAGTTCCCCTGGCTCTGTGGATTTGGGGGTCTCAGGCACCCCATGCCCACAGCATGGCATATCTGGGGCTGCTCAGCCCCAGCATTGTCCCTGGGGATGTGGGGTGACATCCTGCTTTGTCCTTCCAGGCTGACACCCAGATGCAGCACCCAGGCAGGGTCTCCTTCAAGTTCATTGACAAGATGCAGTTGGTGAGTGGTTTCTTGCTGGGGACAGTAGGGGACAGGCAGCAGGGCTGGCTGGTGCATGGTGGGAGGTCCCCAGATCCCCAGCCTCTCCTCTTGTCTCCCTTTGCAGGAGACAGCCCAGGAGGGGCCCATCCTGCTTGGCCAGGTGGCTTCCAAGTCCCACTTTGGGAACCCTGTGGGATTGTAGAAAGGCTTTTTGTGCCTCCGCGCTTCAGTTTCCCGCAGGCAGAGTGGGATGAGCCCATCCAGTAACCACTGTCACTTTTTGTCACTGTATCCTGGCAGAACGACTCCATCTGCTATGTGAAAGCTGCCTTTCCCCTGATGGGCAAGATCCTGGAGAGAACAGAGTTCAAGGAGAACTCGTCCAATGCCCGGAAGATGCAGATGGTGCGCAGGATGTACAACCGCATCGATGAGAATGTGGACCCCTGCATCAGGGAGGAGGATGATGAGGAGAGAATGGTACAGTGACCCCAGCCTCGTGGGGGTTTGGGTCCTCATCCTGGGGTGAAATGGGGTGTCCAGAGCGTCCTGGGGTGAAATGGGATGTTCAGAGCACTCTGGGGTGAAATGGGATGTCCAGAACATCTTGGCGTGAAATAGGATGGCAGAGCATGCTGGGGTGAAATGGGATGTCCAGATCATCCTGGCGTGAAATGGGATACTCAGAGCATCCTGGGATGAAATGAGATGTCCAGAGCATCCTAGGGTGGGTGTGTGGGCAGGGCCGTGGAGCAGAGCAGAGGTGGGGTGTGCATGGAGCCACGAGGAGCCAGCAAGTCCTGCCTTGGGGGCACTGTGGTATCAGTGGGGGTGACACCAGGCAGTCATGGAGCTGATGCTGAGCCTGGTGCTTCCTCCAGCTCTCACAGATGTGCTTCAAGGAGTTCACCACCTCCCCCTACGAGATGCTGGTGCTGGTGAAGGATTTCTTCCAGGACATCAAGCGTCTGCTGCAGAACCAGGAGACTTTTGAGAAGGATTGCAGCCGAGTCTACCGCAGGGTGTGCCCGGGACCCAGGAAGGCTGGATCCTCACCAGGTGAGATACCAAGGCTTGGCCTCTGCCCACTAAACCTGTGCCAGTCGGGGGGGCTTGGGCTCGCCTGCATGGAGCACCTTGAGTCGTGTGTCTGTGGGTGTGGCACGTGTCCACCTTGGTCCCTTTCCCTGTGTCAGCCAGCTCTGCGTCAGTGTCAGGGGAGAAGGGGTTGGCTGCCATTTGAAGGTGGGATTTGGGCTAAATCCTGCTGGAAGCGAGGCAAGGGAGAGATGCTGAGGGGGACCAAGGAGGCATCAGGCTCGGCTCTGTCTCAAAGCCCCGATGCCGGGTGGAGCATAACTCGGAGAAATGGAGGGACTGCTGTGCCACCAACACGCTGCATGACCATGGCTGTGTCACTTCAGCTGCCTCGTGCCTCAGTTTCCCCTGGCCAAGCCTTCGGGGAGAGTGTTGCTGCCGGGGTGGAAGAGCCCCCTGTTGCCGTCCGCGCTTCCGCGAGCGCCCGTGCTGTGTTTGCATGGAGGAGATGTCTCACTGTCATCCTCGTGTCGAAGCTGTGCCATGTCCTTGTGCCATGGGGGACGTTAAACGTGGCTCTCTGGCTCCTGCAAGTTGTGAATAACCCACTGCCATCAGCTCAGGGGACCCGGTGACTCGGGTTTGCTTCATCCCACCCGCTGCTCGTCACCCTCATGCTGCCCTGCCTGCTCCTGCCTGTTCCCTGCCTCTCCCTTGCTCTCCCATTTTTTGAGGGGCTCTTTGACCCGCTTGCCCGGGGCTGCAGGGAGGGACGGGGACAGTGCCCCCGACCTCAGATCTGCTCGCTGTGCCCCTCTCGGAGGCTGCTGACCCCACGGCTGTCTCTTCTCTCTCCTTCTTTCAGGTGTGGGGACAGATCCTGACTGCAATTGCCTGTCCCCTGCCCTCCCTTCTGCCACCCAGCCCTCCCTCTCTGCTGCCACTGGCAGGGACATGGCACCCGCTAGCACCCGGGTCCCTTCCAGCCTCCTCCATGCCACCCTCGCTGACTTAGAGGCCCCATCTCAGCCCCCCAGTAGCACGGATGGGGGCTCAGGGACCGAGGAGGTCCTGGCTGCCGGGCTAGGTGACACAGCGCTGGCGTTGGCCCCCGGGATGAAGCAGACAGCTCCAGCCAGCAGTGCCGAAGCCCTCCAGGATCCGGCCGGGACGCTGAGCCTGGCACTGGGTGACATCCCCGTCCTCCGTGGGGACGGAGAGCTGGTGGAGTGGGGCACCGGCCACCTGCCGCAGGATCCAGGCCAGCAGTGGGGAGGCTCCATCCTCCCGGACCAGCCCGGCGGGCTCAGGACCACCCCTCCAGCAGCGTCGCCCAGCGCTGGCTCCACGGGCGGCGGAGGCAGGATCCGTCCCGCGGCCGAGCCCGTCACACAGCTCCGCTTCTCCAGGATGGCCCCGGAGCCACGAGCCCCGGGCAGCCCCAGGGACAGGGCGAGGGCGTGGGGCTGGGGGCTCAGCCGGCTGCGGGGCCCCGAGGATGGCGGCGGGGCCGGGCCCAGCTTTGACTCTGGCTTTGTTCTGGGCGCAGAGCAGCGCAGGAAGGAGCCGCCCGCCAGGGAGGGCCGCCAGGAGCCCCTCATCTACATTACGGTGGCCAGCGTGGTGGCCGTCCTGCTGGCCACGGGAGGGCTGCTCTTCTACAAGTATAAATCCAGGGTAAGACCCCCGCCTCGTCTCCTCCTCGGGCACCAAGATTCTCTCCTGCCTCAGTTTCCCCAGTTGTCTCTTTGCCAGTGTGGGTTGAGCCCCATTTTCCCCATAATTTTGAGGCTGGGGGACAGTTAATTGGTGGTGCTGAGTGTGATGGGAGGATGTTATTTGGGAGATTTGCCACCCTGCCGCTGCAGCCTCCTCCCCTTCCCCAGGGCTCATCCCCCATTTCCCTCCCTCCACACAGGTCCTGGGGCGGCCACTGGAGGATGGAGGCTGCGACCCCGAGGAGCCAGAGAGGAGGTGGGTGTGACAGCATCCTGCATGGGGGGGCTTTGGGGACCCCACCAGGGCGACCCTCCTCTAAACCCCCCATCTTTCTGTTACAGGGCGCTGCAGGGAGCAAGGGAACGTTCAGAGCTGGAGACTCAGGATCTCTGAGGTGATCAGGGGTTGGTGGGACCTTGAAGGGCTCCGGTGTGAGCTGTGAGGACAATACTGTGTGCCTGGTTGGTGCTGACCTTGGCCATGGGCAGGGAAATTCTGGGTGGGAAGTCACGGACAGGAGCAGGTCTGCGCCCCAGCGCTGCCAGCATGTGGTTTCGCAGCTCGTTAAACCATTACTGGCACTTTCTTAATATACATAGTATTTTTTCCTGTGGTTTTCGTGTGTTTCTCCCCACGCTGCCCTCCCTGGCAGAGCCCCAGCTCCTGCTCATCTCTCTCCTCCTTTTCCCAGGGCCCCAGGCAGGATGTGAAGCTGCTCGGGGGACGGGTCCGTATGGAAGGAGGGTTGGCACGCGCCAGCCTTGCCGCGATCCCACCGTGATGCTGACACTCCCTCTTCCCTTGTCCCGTGCCGGTGGCCAGAGACGGCAAAAAACTCCCTGGCAGGGACAAAAGGATGGGGGGACGTGCCCTGAGTGGGACCCCCTGGCACCGGGAGGTGAAGGACTGGAAGGCACTGGGACCACGGCCGCGGGCTCTGCGGGACGGCGGCGGCGGCTGGTGTGACACTGGGGTGCTGAGCAGGACCGTGGAGGGGCTGGATCTGGGACAATGGAAGCAAATCCCACTTGGACACGGCCAGAGCTGGATGAAGATGGATGGGATCATGGGATCGGCTCCCCAAATCATCTGGCTCTTCTCCCATCCCAGCAGACTGGGTTTGGAGCAGCACCCATCGCCCCCTTCACCCTGCCTTTCCTGAGGCTTCAACTGGAGCATCCTGAATTCCGAGGGGGGCTAGTCCTGAGACCCCCAGCCCTGACTTGCAACTCAAACCCTCACACTGTGAATATTTAAAGCCCACCCGTGCCCATGTCCCTGCATGGGGCTGGGTTTGGGGTGACCCTTGGCACCATCCCAGTCCCTCCCCATCCTCCTGTTGTTAGGGCTTATTTTTTTTTTTTTTGAAGTAGAGTGGATGAAAGTCTTTATCCTGCACAAGTGTTCTGGGGGGGCCACGTGCCCTCACAGGGTCCTCGTCGCGAGCTGGCCTCGCTGGGATTCCAATTCTTTGGTGACTGCGCTTTGGAGAAGGGAATGGGGCTGGGAAGGATGGGATCCACGTGGGTGTAAGAGCTGGAACTGCCCCTGCTGGACACCCTGGGGCTGCCTGGCACAGCCCCACTCTCAGGCTTTGGGAAGAGCCTGGTTTGGGACACACCAGCCCTGGAGATGCCCCAAAATCCAACAGCTCCCTCCAGCCCCGGATGAAGCGTGGCCTGCGCTGCTCTGGGAGTTTCAAGCATTATTTTTATATGAAGGATGAAAATATGGACAAACCCAACTGTTTTTAAAGAAAGCATCACTATTAATTTGGGGTTTTATATATATATATATATGTATGTATGTGTGAGTGTGTATTTATGACTGGCAGAAGGAGGGGGTTCCTGGGCGAGGGACTGGTGTAAATCAGGATAAAAGCCCTGATGCAGCAGGAAGTCTGGGGCCAAACTCCTGGTGGTGTAAGTCACCAGTTTACACTGTGGAGGAGCTGCTCCTGGGGGAGAAAACTTGCCTTTACCCATGTTGGATTTATTTTGCCTTTTTTTTTTGTTGTTGTTGTTTGGTTGGGGCTTTTTGTTGGTTTTGGGGTCAGGTTTTTTTTTTATACAATGAAATCCTGAAATATTTTATACAAAGGCATTTAAAAGTCTATTTAAAGAAAATAATGGAAAACAACTTGTATATTTAATATTATTAATAAACAGAGAGGTGTAGCTTGGTGTAAGTCTGGGATGCAAGGGGGGACTGGAGCTTGTGGCTCTCCTGTCCCAGCCCTGGGGTCCCTGAGGAGGTGACTGGGGCTGATTCCTGGTACTGTTACCCTGAGCTGCTTCCCTGTAGATACAAGTGGGAGTTCATGGCCACTGGAACGAGGGCAGAGGGTTTCATCTGCCCTTCCTGCCCCAGCTCTTCTGGCATTGCTGAGACCTCCAGGCGTTGGCTCTGATGCTGGGGCCCCCCAAAATCTGTGTGAACTGCTGGGAAGCAGCTATTTAAAGCAAACACACTTGAGGCAAAGTTTCCTGGAGCACTTTGCTTAGAGTGACAGCACTGGAAGAGGCATTTCCTCCCCCCCCCGCTGCTCCCCCTGCTTCCCTTCCTTCTTTCCAGGAGCAGGGGAGCCCCACATCCTGCTCCCCCTGCACAGATCCAGCAGCTCCAGGGGGATGCCAGGGGGCTCCCACACCATCCTGGGTCCCTACCAGCCCATGGGGTGTGCAGGGTGAACACCCCCATTGCTCATCCAAGGTGGTGGCAAGGGCAGGAGGGGATTTGGGAGCGTTCTGCGAGTGCCAGGGCTGAGCTGCTGCCTTGTTTGCTGACAAACAGGATTCCTCGAGGGGAGCTGACTCAGCCCAGCCCTTCCTCTCCCCAGCAGCAGCCGGGGGTTTCCCAGGTCCACATCCCCTTCCCAGGGAAGTGGGACCTATATATATCCTGCTGGATCTGTGCCACGGTCATTATGGTCAGATTTGGGGGGTATTTGAGGCCGGAGGCTGCTCTTAGGGGTGGGCACTGTGCCTGGGTTTGGGGGTGCTGAGGGCAGTGAGTCCCTGGCCTGCTCCAGGATGCTCCAGGATGCTCCAGACAGCTCCAAAGCCACACAGGAGAGGGTGACTGGAGCTGGCTGATGGCAGCTTGAAGCTATGGCAGAGCTGGGGGGCAGAGCTGGGGGACAGAGCTGGGGGGCAGAGCTGGGAGCATGCCAGGCTGGTGGGGGGTGTGAGCAGCGCCAGTTCCCACCCCCTCTGTACTTATACCCCACAGTCCCTCACCCCTGATTTTTCCTGGCTGCTCTGTGTGCTGTAAAGGCACCTGGAAAATGCAGGAAAAAAGCCAAACTCGGTCTCCCTGCCCTCGGGTTCAGGCCAGGAGGGTCCCTCTGCTCCTCATGTTCCCAGCTGGGGCCTTTTCCCCACCCTGGGACTGGCCTGTGTGGGAGCAGGGATGTGATTCCCTGTCCCGGGCAGTTTCCACCCCCAGCCCCTGCAATCTGGGGGGCAAAACCTGCTCTCAGCCCCCCACTCAGGATCCCCAAGGAGCTACATCCCCGTCCCTTAGCACTTGTAGGGAAGGGGAGAAAAGAACCCCCCATCCTGGGACTGAGTGGGGCACAGAGGGTGGTGGCACCCGGGGGTCCCTCCTGGGATCCCAAATGGGTGTTTGCACTGCAAAAAGGTGCTTGGATGGGATGAGAACAGGGGATCTGGGGGAAAACACGGATGGTGGGAGGGAAAAGCAGCAGCAAGAGGCTCCCAGGGCCTGAAGCACGGGCTGGCATGGAGTGGCACGGACTATGGTCACCAGCACCCACCCCGGGGGTCCCCACACCCCTGCTGCTGGTGGCACCGGCAGGGCTGGGACATCTCAGACTCATCCTGTCTCCCCAAAACCACCCAAGCACTCAGAGACCCCTCCCAGGAGCCCCCAGAGAGCTCTGCCCACCCTGGGAACGCTCCCCAGCGCGGCCGCGGGCACCGCAGAGCTGCTGACGGGGCAGAAGCAGCGGAAAGGCCCCGAGGCCGCGGTTCCCGGGGCACGGCGGCTCCGGGACGGGCGTTTGGCCAAGGAGCTGCTGCAGGGTTTAGGTGGCCAGAGGCCGTTTTGTGGCCAGACAAAGTGATTTTGGTTAAAAACCGTTATCTGCTCTTTCCCCTGGGGTTTTAACCCACACGCTGATGTTTTCCCAGCTTGTATTTTAGGGGAACGCCCCCGGGGAAGGGAAGGGAAGTTTCAGGGAAGTTTCAGGGAAGTTTCAGGGAAGGGAAGTTTCAGGGAAGTTTCAGGGAAGTTTCAGGGAAGGGAANCGGGGCTCCCACCCCTCTGCTGCCTCTGGGGATTTGGGGATGGGGTCGGGGTGGCCGGGATCAGGGTCCCGCCTGTCCTGGGATGGTCCCTAGAGCCCGTGTGGGGACTCTGCGGAGCCGGGGACTGCGGTCCCTCAGTGTCCCTGGCCCCGGGGACAGGTTGGTTGTGACCCTCCCTGGAACGCAGGAGCCAGCAGAGCCCGCTGCAGGACGGTGAGGAGGAGGAGGAGCGGGGGAGGAAGCCCTGGCCAGGCTCAGCACCCCCAAAAAGTGCTCAGCACCCCCACGCCGGGCTGGGGACGTGGGCGGGGGGCTCCGGGGGCCCGGTGGCTCCGCTCGGCGTTAATGGGTGATGAGGGCCGGGAGGGCACTGCCCTGAGCCCGAGCTGCCGCTGAGCCCGGCTGGGCTGAGCCTGCCCGGGGACCTGGGAGCTGGCACCTGGGGGGGTAACAGCCCCGGGGATGGGCACACACACCTGGGGGTGGGCACACACACCTGGGGGTGGGCACACACACCTGGGGGTGGGCACACACACCTGGGGATGGGCACACACACAGCTGGGGAGGTTAACAGCCCCGGGGATGGGCACACACACACACCTGGGGATGGACACACACACACCTGGGATGGGCACACACACCTGGGGATGGGCACACACACAGCTGGGGA
>WBNO01017536.1:117906-135223 GCA_013400575.1 Peucedramus taeniatus
GTGCCCGCCCGCAGCGCTCCCCCCTGTCCGCCCCGCCGGACCGTGTCCCCTTTCGTCCCGCCGGCGGCCGCGGCCCGCCCCGCGTTCCCCGCCGCATCAGGATGTCGGTGCCGGAGCCCGCCGGCGGCGAGGAGAAGCAGGCCAAGGAGGTGGAGGACGCCGAGAAATATTCCTTCATGGCCACCGTCACCAAGGCCCCCAAGAAGGTAGCGGGGCCGGCGGGGGAGGCAGGGGATCAGATCCCGGTTCGGGGGAGGACCCTCGGCTGGGGGAGCAGCCCCGGGCCCGGCAGGAGCCCTGTCCTGCAGGGGCACGGCCCGTGCTGGGGCGCTGGGAGCAGCTCCCGGCTGGGGGCGAACAGCCCGCGGTTCAGGGCGAGCAGCTCTCGGCTGCGGGGTGAGAGCCCCCGGGTCTGGGGGCGGCAGGAGCCCCTGGTCGGGGGCACCAGCTCCGGTTGGGGTGGGGGATGCAGCCCCCGGCTTGGGGGAGAAGCCCTCGGTTGTGGGAGGGGACCATGACCCGGCTCGGAGGAGCAGCCCCACAGGTGGGGGTTCTGCTGGGAACGCTGGAACTGATCCAGTTTGACGGCAACTGGGGAGCGGGGCTTGTCCCCATTCAGGGGCGGAGAGGGAGATCGGTACCGGCGAGGGGGATGGTTCGGTCTGCGGTGGCAGGTGTGGGCTAGAGGGCTGCTGGCCCAGTTTGGGCTGGGAGGGAAGGGCTTGGCTACTGGGGAGAGAGGGGTCTGTACTGGGGTACAACCCTAGCCTGCATGGCGTGAGGGGAGGGCAGGTTCCGGGGGGCTGGGGCTAGAGCAGGGGCCTCGGCTGTGGCACGGGAGTGCTGGGGGACAGGGTGACCCCGCGAAGGGGACAGGCAGGGTGGAGCCCTTGTGAGGGACTGTGGGGTGTCAGGGCTTTGCGGTGGGGGCAATGCAGGGGGGACCTGTTATATGGGAAGAGCCAGAAGCAGCAGCCTGGAATCTGGCTGTGGGTCACTCAGAAGGTAGCCGAGATATTTCAGAGTGTTGAGTTGTTTTGGGGACAGGGGTTCTGCTGGAGGTGTGGGTGGGAGCACATTTGGGCTCAGGAATAGGCTGCCGAGTCAGCTCAGTACTCCCCCCATCCCTGAAGGCCTCACAGGAGCTCTGAGATCTCCCAGTGTTGCTCCCACCACCCTGTGGGGTGCTCAGATGGCACCAAGGGTGGGCGAGCACTGGTCTTGCTCGCCCACCCACTGTAGCAGGGTGCAGGACCCTGGGGAAGTGGCCCTGTGCTCCGGGCTCAGTGCTGAAGTTTCAGCGCTGTCTGGGAGGCAGATCCATGTTCCAGGCACTGCATAGATCTGTGCAGCTGAACATAGTGTTCCCCTCGGGGCCGCCTGGAAGCACTGGATGCGAAGGCGGAGCACTCACAGAGAATGGGAACATCCTCATTCTTTGGGGAATCTCTCCTGCCTGCTCTGGCCACGGGTGGGATTGGGGAGGATCTGACCTGTGGGGAAGGTCATCTGGATTTGAGGTGTCTTCTCTCCCAGGGAGCAGGGGTTGGAGACTAGGCCCTCTTTATCTGGGCTGTGGACATGGCCTGGAGGAACGAGCTGGGAAATGTGGGGCTGGGATCTGCCTCTTCCAGCAGTGGCTCAGCACAGCTCCAACTCAGGGGTTGTTTTTACCTTTTCATAACTATCATCTCTGTCAGGGCAAACAGCATGAGACTGCTCCAAGGGGATAGCAGGCTGCTAATCCCGGAGCATCCCATGGAACCAAAATACCTGTGGTAAAAGGGAATCCATTGAGCATCCTCAGAGGCGAGTTTGCCATCCTCTCAGGGCGATGAGATGTTGTATCCCCAGAATTTTCTGCTGCAGACTTGGCTGTGCAGCATGAGGAGCCTTGGTTGGACTCGGTGGCTGCTGCAGCTTTTCCTGGCTGGGTGAGGATATTGAAGGTGCCCAGAGCGACACACGACATTTGAGGCTGATAACATCAGAGATGGGGAGCGAGCTGAGCTGAGCTCAGGGAACAAATTGCTCGGGGCTCCTGTTTTCTTTGCCTGGCTAGTTCCTGCAAATAGTGCTGGGGAACGGCAGAGGCCTTGGCAGGAGGATGAAAGACCAAGGAAGGGAGAATTGCTCTCCTGAGATAAGCTGTTGAGTGCCCCCAGCTCTGATGCCTCAGAACAGGATTGCAATTAAGCCATTAAAACGCCCTTCTGATGCCCTGCAAGTCAAAGTGGTTTTTGTGCCAGCTGCTCTGGACCTGCTGGCATGGTCAGAGGCCAGTGGAGATAGTGGAGAGAGATGATTTACCAGCATGGATGTGGGCAAGATAATGCTGTGCTGCTGAAGCACATCCCTCCTGGGTTTTCGGGCTCCTTGAACTTTGCTGATGCAGTCTGCGTGAGGTGTTTGGAGATGGGGAGGGTGGGAATGTGGCCAAGCTCAGTGCAGGCTCTGTCTCTCTCTGTGAATGGATTTTCAGAGGAGCCTTAACTTGTGCTGGAGCTTGGGGAAAGTGCCCGTGTGAGCCCGCAGCATCCAGCCCAGGACCTGCAGGAGCATCTTGGATGCAACTGGAAGCACGTTGGGCTCGTGGGTGCTGTGAAAAAGTTGGTGTCTCCTTGTTGGGGTCACCTGGAGCTGGGAGTCAGCCCCTGGCATTGCTGTTTCCTCTTGTCAGGGACTTGTTTAAGGTGAAAAAGTGAAACAAGCAGGAGGTAAGAGATTAAATACGATCAACTCCAGGCTGAAGTAGGAGCTGACTCAGTGGAGGTGAAAGGAGGAGTAGGGATGTTTTCCCCAAGAACTTGGATTTCCTGGCTCTGCCAGAGCTCCCTTTTCACTGCAGTTCATGGGGATTTGTCTGTCAGCATAATGACGCCAGTTTGGTCTGGGTGAGGTGCTTCTTTGGCCAGGCATGATTTGCAGGCAGAGGTGAGCGAAGCTGAGTTTTGCACCTTCTCCAGCCACTGCTCTGGTGTTGCTGGGGAAGACTGGGAGTGCTGAGGCTGGTGGCTTATCCAGGTTTAGTGATCATGGATGTGGAGATGATGATGGCAGAGCTCAAGGGCAGGTTGTGCTCCTCCAGATCCCTGTGTGCCATCAGTGCTGCGTCTGGGCATCTGCTCTCCTGCCTCCCTGGAGATTGCAGGTGCCCTTGGCAGCAGCCGCTTTCCCAATCCACGTCAGCCGGTCGGCGGAGCCTCAAACTCCCAGCGAGCCAAGCTGGGGGTGCCCTGGAGTGGGAAGGACACGGCGAGCAGCACCGTGCTAGTGGCAGGGCAGGGGGCTTGGCACGTGCTGTCCCTGTCTGTCACCTCACCCCTCTGTGTCCTTGTCCCGGTGGCATCGCTGTCTGCTGGGCTCCTCCACACCTGGCTGCTGGCAGACAGATGGACACTGCAGACAGATCTTTCTCCTGCAGCGTTCCTGGGCTCTGAGATGGGCTGAAGGCTCCGGTTTGGTTCTGGGGAGGTGAGTTGGGTGGCAGCTCCGTGCCCGTGGGGCCGGTGTGGGTGCTTTGGGGCGGTGCTGTGCCCCTGCGGCTCCGGCGGGATCCCGCGCAGGCTGTGGCAGGGAATGCTAATGCACAGCGCTGCAGCTTTGCGGTGGCAGCGAGCCGGCTGCTGGTTGCTGTGGGGGTGGCAGAGATGGAACAGGGAAAAGCTGGGGAGAGGGGGATGGGGCCTGTGGGGAGCTGCTGGCCCCTGGGGAGGGCTGGGTGTCCTCTCCAGAGCATCGTTCCGCTGTTGCTGTCTGCAGTCGCCTGCGCACCGCTGACCTTGCTGCAGCCGGCTGCATCCCTGCCCTGCACAGCCCCTTCCCAAAGACCTGTTCCTGCCCCACTTTGCTCTGTCCTGACTTATCCTGGGTCCCTGCAGCTCTGCCAGGCTGGGTGATACCTTCCCCTTGGGGCTGTCAGGGGGATGAGACTGCCCTTGTTTGTCCTGACAGAGCACCTATAGCCATTCTTTTTCCTGTCCCTTTAATTTAATTCCTTAGAGTGGCTGCTCATAAATCCTCTGTGCCTTTGTGAGCCTGTCTGGGGCCATGGCTACCGCCTCCTGTCCTGCTGTTCTGCAGGCACTGCACACCTGGTCTCCTCATTCCTTTGCCCAGATCTTCACTTCTTTGGTTCCTTGCTCTGTCTGAGTTTTTCCTTCTCATAATGAGGTACCTGGGCTGGGATGAGTTGAACAGCTCATTGTTCTCTGTATGGATGTCCTGAGATGAGTCTGGCCTTCCCTGGGGTGCAGGAAAACCCTAATAAGTGGGGAAAAAAAGCACAGGGGTGTTTGGAGTGGAGATGAATTACTGGGGCTAGGGGCAGCCGGATCACTCCTGGTGCTGTGTTAAATGATAGAATCCTAATTTTTTTTAAGTAGCTCTTGGGACCTTCCCATTGTTTTGGTGTTTTGGAGGCTCTCCCTGATGTCCAGAGGGGAGGCTTGTGCCAGTGCCCTGGCACTGGGCAAGGCCAGAAGACACTTAATTGAATTGTTGAACCAGAGAGGGGGAAGAAAGGAGGTTTTGAAGGTGTGATGGGCACAAACCACTTCAAAATTATCTACCAGAGCCGGTGGCTTTTGCTTCCTTCTTTTCCTCCTGCATCCCTGAAGAAGGCTGGGTTTCCACTCTTATGTCAGTCCTTTGGAGATGTGAGAAGAGTTGGATAATCATTCTTTCCAGTCTTCAGAAGCATCTTTTAATGGTGTGGGGGTGGAGACCACCCATCCTGGGAGCCTCCTTCCCATGTGAGCTGCCAGGTCTGGAGTGTGGGAAGAGTGCTAGAGGCAGGAGCACAGTGTTGTGTTTTGACCTTCCCTGAGATGCCAGGTTATCTTCTGCTGGGGACTGGCCTACCACAATACTTTCTCTGGGAACAGTTTTCTCTGTGCTTTCCAGCCCATGCAAATGTTGGAGTGGGTTCTTGTGCTCCCTCCTAGATGTTGAGGCTGGGGTATTTTGCTCTGGAAATCAGGTTTTCAAGGTCAGGTTGGAGTTAATCCTTTGCAAGTGAGGATCCTGTCTGTGTTGCTCCTCTGAGGAGTTGCTGGGTGCCTCATCCCAGATTTTGGAACAGGAAATGTGTGGAACTTCAGCACTCAGCCTGAGGGATTTGCTTGTGCCTGGCTGTGTTTTTATCACCAGGAGTTTCCTGCGGGTGACGGTCGCATTTGCAGAGGGCTCGTTATGTTTCCTGCTGAGCCCTTTGATCAGAGCTGCTTATCTGGGGCCTCTGGCTCACCTTCACTCAGCACACGGTGGTGACATTCCAGGTGACTGTCCTGGGACCTGCTGGTGGCCCCAAGGGCCTGCAGTGCAAAGGACTTTGTGCCAGAACTTCTCCCATAGTGAGATTCAGTGAAACCAGGGGTTGAGTCTGTAAGGGGCTGGGAGAAGAGTCAGGGAGCCCCATCAAGGAGGAGCATCGTGGTGACACCTCAGCAGGTGGAGCCCCTTCCCAGGGAACTGGATAATTCCAGGGGCTTGGGCACCCTGAGCAGTGCTGGAATCCACTCTGCATCATCCCTCTCTGCCCACATCATCCCTGCAGGCTTCCCTGGCATGGTTAACCCTTGGGAATGGGTGCTCTGGGACATCTTGGTTGATGGCCCAAAGGTCCAAAGAGGAAGCTGCTGTAGTTTGGAAATGGTTTGGTTGGAAGAGACCTTAAAGATCACCCAATTCCACCCCCTGCCATGGGCAGGGACACCTTCCACTATCCCAGGTTGCTCCAAGCCCCGTCCTGGCCTTGGACACTTCCAGGGATGGGGCAGCCACAGCTTCTGTGGGCCCCCTGTGCCAGGTCCTCCCCACTCTGACAGGGAAGAATTTGGGCTTTTTTTGGCCCCTGCTCTCCCCCCATGTGTTCTGTGCCCCTGAGACAGCGGGATGTGGAAGCTGAGGCCAGTCCTGCCTTTTGGAGCTGCCCCCATTGCCCTGTTGACTTGGGCTGCTTGAACTGTGAATTTTAATTACACTTTGGGATCAATACGGTGGCCTTGGTAACGAGCTTATTGCTGCTGCAGAATCTGTTTACTTCAGGTTGGTGACAGCCAAAGGACTGAGGTGGCCGAGGACATGATGTTCCAGCTCCTTGAACAGGCTGCATTGTAATTCGGGTGAGGCTCCCGCAGCCCTCGGAGCTGGGTGCAGCTTCCCCTTGGCTGCCCCCACAGACCTGGAGCTGGCTGGCAGCACCCGTTCCTGCCTGGCTGAGGAGCTGCCTGCACTCAGGAGCCAGGATTTGGGTGGGAGCTGCTGCAGCCTGGTTTATCTCTGTGGTGTGGGTGGAAGGGATCACTCCTGTTCTTTTTCAGTGAGAAGTGGGCAGCCTGGAAAAGGAGGCTCCTTGGGGCTTTGCCTTCCTGAAATTCATGTTTTAGTGTCCTCCTTCCAGATGAGGGTGAGGTTCAGCCTGTGTCTGCTGTTTTCTGCCTCTCCTCCTTTCACCTCCCAACAGGGAGCTCCAGATTTCACACATTCCTGCACTGTGGGGAGAGTTTTGCATCCAACCTGGGCATGTTTTGGAGTGAGAACATCTGGCTGATCCCTGTTGACCTTGGAGCTGTCAGCATCTTGCAGGCAGCACAGTGTCTCCTACATTTACTAACCCCTTCTCTAAATATTCTGTGAGCTTGCCATCTCCACAAGGAAATCACTTTCATCCCTCCTGCCTCCTTTAAAATAAAGGGGCTTCATGGAATTGGCCCTGTTTGCAGGAAAAGGTTGGCTTTGCTCTGACACAAGTCAGTATCCAGGAGGGTGATGTTTGTCCATCCTGGTGGTGATTCCTCAGACTCCTGAGCAGGGAAGAGCCCATGCTGAAGCCTGAGGTTTCTCCTGCTTTGCCTCTCACCAGATGCATCAAAATCCAAGTAATTTCCAGGGCTGAAAAGAGTCTATTGGTAAATGAGGAATGGACAGCTCTAGTGGAAGTACCACTGTGAGAGGCTTTGGGAGTCAGGGCAGGGGGAGGATGGATTTCCAGTTTTCCAGAACAGGCTGCTCCTGTTTCCATGCTGACCCTGTGGGGTGTTTGCCCTTAAAGCTGTGACATAGGGATGGAGGATCAGCTAAGGGTATCTGAGAATAGCTGAAGCCTCTCCTGAGTGGGATTTGCTGTTTTGGTTTTTTAAAAGTTCTGTAGAAGTCTTGGAATGCTGAGATTCTCCAAGGCAGTTTTGGGGGGAGGAGGCAGGTGGGGCACCCAGAATGCCAAGGGGAGTGATTCCTCCCCCAAAACATAGAGACTGCTTTAGGATTATGGAGCAGAAGTTTGGCCTTCTCAATTTGTTTGTTTTTTTTTTAGTGAACCGTCCTTTCAGACCATGAGATGTTGCTGAACGAGATGTTTGACAGTGCTTCCAAGTGTTCCCTTGGTCTCATACAACGGTGCTTGGAGAGGCATTTTCTAATTAGTTTGAAAACCTATGCTAATTAAAGCTGATTCCCTCTCAGCTCTGACACACAAACACATTTCCATGGGCTTCCAGCTCTGCCAGCTGGCCTGTTGGAGGCCAGTAGTCCTCAGATTGCCCCATAAGCTGCTGGGAGTGATTTAACCCACAGTCATGGAATAGGGGAATGGTTTGGGTTGGAAGGGTCCTTAAAGCTCACCCAGTTCCTCCCTCTGCCGTGGCTCCTGAGCCCCATCCAACCTGGCCTTGGACACTCCCAGGGATGGGGCAGCCACAACTTCTCTGGGCACTCTGTGCCAGGGCCTCAGCACCCTCACAGGGAAGGATTCCTTTCCCAATATCCCATCCATCCCTGCCCTCTGGCAGTGGGAATCCATCCCCTTGTCCTTGCAAGGACATGACCTTGTATTGCTTGTGCACTTCTTCCAGTGTGGTAACTCCAATTAATACTCCAATTCCTACTGCCCAAACTCGTGCTGTGCCATAGGCTGGGTGGGCAGTGGGGATGAATCCAGAGGTGAGAGATCTGGGATGGCTTTAGACCAGTTGCTGTTTGCCCATTCATGGGGATTATGGAGTTAACCTGTGAGACTTGACCCGAGTTCACTGCCCTTAGGGATCCGAGACATTGGACTTTTGCTGTTCCTGGCAGGAAGGAGATATCCCTCTGTGTTTCAGGAGATATCCCACTCCATCAAAGCTGGGCCCAAGCCTTTGCCTCGATTCCTGCAGTCCAAGGACTAGATGCCTCCTTATCTGCTGGTGGGGAGCATTCCCTCTGCTCCTGCTGGAGCACACCTTTGACCTCCAGGTGCTTATGAGGCAGATTTATCCCCAGTTACTATTTAACACTCAAAATCACATTTCTTTTATTGAATCCCTCCTTCTGTTTATATTTCCTTTTACTGGCATTTACAGTGATTCCCATCATGACTGAAATCTTGTGGTGATTTCCAGCCTAGTAACCTTTGGAATGGGTCTCTTTCTTTCCTGGTGTTTCTTTTTCTCTGCCGAGTTTTGGGATTCATGTGGAAGTCCTTAATTCTCCTCTTGGCCTCACAGAAACTTGATTTTTTTTTTTTCCCCTCAGTGCTTTACCCAACCAGCCTTTTCCTGGCAGTGGAGGATGGATGTTGGGATCAGGGCTTGGCTGGTTTGTTTTGCCAGAACCTCAGTGCCCTTTTATTTCTGCACTGGGAACAGTGTAAAAGTTTTCAGGTGGGGATTTGGCTGGGATTCCTGCTCAGGGAGTTGGCAGGGAGGGTGCCAGGCAGGTCTGTGCCTCTAGGGAGAGCAGCCTGCCCTGTGAACCCTCTGGGAGTGACAGGTACAGATCCAGGAGCACCAAATTCCTCATGGCTGTGCTTCCATTCACAGAGCAGCACCCTCGGGAAGCTCTTCCAGCTGTGATGTCTGAATGGAGCACTTGGGGTTTCTTCTAAAAGTTCAGGGAGAAACTTTCAGAAGAAACCCCAAGTGCTTCATTCAGACATCGCAGCTGGCCACACCTGGAGCAGAAGCAGGTCCTTCTTCCTGAGGGTTGTTCCATTTCCAGCTCTCACAGAGCCCTTGGTGCTCAGGCTGTAGAGGACCAGGAGATGCTCGCTGAGCAGCTCTTGTGCTCTTCCAGCATCGTTGTGGAATGGTGGGGTGAAGCAGTGGGCACTGCTGGGGAAAATCCCCCACTTTCACCTGGCCATGGGCTCTGGCTGGGGTTTCTTTTGCTGCCAGGATTTGAACTGGGAATCTGGTGGTTCTTCCATGGGCTTGGCCATAGCCTCATGTGAATTTGTGCAGCCCTTTGCCATCCAAGTTTGCACTGGCTTGCATGACCAGAGCTTGGAGGTGGGAAAATGGGATGGTTTGAGTCACAGAGCCAAATCCACCTCCAAACCCTCCCCTCCCCTGTGGTTTGGGGATGAGGATGGTCAGAGTCTTGCTGGTCCTGATCCTCCATCCCTCTTCTCCGAGTACCTTGTTTTTCCTTTCCTTCCATCCTTAAGGAATGCTGTGATCCAGAAATACCCTTCCAGGCTGGATAACCTCCCAGGAAAAGAACCCTAAAACCATCCCTGTCTGCCTTGCTGATTCCCACCCCAAAAATCTGTGTCCTGTTGGATTGTGGAGCAGGAGCTGTGTCCCCCTGTGTGTCCCCTGTTTCCAGCCTCATGTCTAGACACTGTCCTGTGGGAACAGGGGCTGGCTCTCCCAGCCTGGAAGCAGAGCAGAGGGGGCCTGAGGACAGGGCAGCTAAGTTCTCTAAACAAACCCAGCACCCTGGCATGGCCAGTGGGCATGGAGCCAGCTCCAGGGGCCAGCACAGGGACACACACTGGGAGCATTGGGAACCTGCAGTTAGTGGGTTTGAGATGGCCTCAGGGAAGAAAACGTGGCAATAGTTCTTTTCTCCCAGTCAGGAAGCTCAGGGTCCCCTCCGGGATCTGGGTGGTTGTGAAAACAGAATGGAAGAGTTCTCTCCCTTCCCTGAGGAGGTGGCTCAAGCAAAGCTGCTCCTCTCTTTGACCTGGAATGAAGGAGAGCACTGGTTATCTGATTTTCTCCCCTCTGCTGATGAGGCTGAAGGGCTTCATTCCCTGGGATGCCTCTGCCCTCCCTGGGTGCTGCGGTGAGTCGCTTCTGCAAATCAGTGGATTAAAACAACTTGTCCTTTAGAAATGCCTGACCCGGCTCCTCCTCGGGAAAAACCAGCAGCTCTCTGTGCTTCTGCAGATAAGGAATCCTTGGAGAATGAAACCTGAAGGTGCCCATCTCCAGGTGGGCAAAATCCAGCCCTGCTCTGAGCTGCTGCTCCCGTCTCATGTGGGAGCAGGGCTGGTGAGGAGGAGGATGCTTGTTTGAGCTGTAAAACATTCCTTGTCTGGCTGAATTTCCAGGAATGACAAAGAAATGATGAACTTAAAAGACAGGTCACGTCAGGGCTGCCTTGGCAGCGTGGGCATCCAGCAGTGCCCTCCCAGCCTCTGCCAGGGAGTTTTTGTTTGGGAGAACGTACAAAATAAGGGGAACTGGCTGCACTGAATACTCCTGATCCCTGCTGCTGGTTTTCTGCAGCCAAAGGAAAGGTCCCAGGACTCTGGATCCTTCCAGGCTTTCTCCTGGGAGGACAGAAGTGGGTTGCAGAGACTCTTCTGCTTTAGAGGTGGGTGTGTGGCTGTAGGAATGTGCTCTGCTCCCATTTTGCTGTTCCTCCTTGGGCAACTGTGCTGTGTCCTCACATCCACGGATGTCAGACTGGAGGGTTTTAGATGATTCATTGCTTCCTGCTTATCTTAGGTGATGTGTGGAGCCTGCTCCTGTCCCCACTCCACTTATCCAGGACAGAAGTGGCTGGAAGGACACTTTTCCCATGGCTGCATATGTACCAATGCTCATATTGTCCCTAAACTATAATAATAATAATAATAATAGGATTGCTGAAGCAAACCTGGGAGTGCTAGGAATAGAGCCTGGAGCTGCTTCCCAGCCTGTGTCCTTCTCCCTGTGGAGCCTGTGCACTGATGAGCCATGTCAGCTGTGAGTTTGTGGATGCTTTCCAAAATCTCTGTTCCTTCCACAATCTGCTCCTGTTCTCCCCCAAGGCTGCATGGGATGCAATCAAGGATGTGTAGCACAGCAAAGGAGCTTAAGCAACCTGTCTGGAGCTGTTCTGAGAATGGAAGAAGTGTTAAAATGAAACGTGGGATTGTCCTGTGCAAGAGGAACATGCTGGGCTCATCTGTGCCTGGGGTAAATCCAGCTGCATCTACAACTCCCTCTCTCTGGAGTCAGGGAGTGGAATTTTCTCACTCTGTCAGCTCCAAAAACTGCTCTCCTGGCTGACCACTGGGAAAGTGCTTGGGATCAGCCATGGAGGATGGCATACCCTGCAGTTATGAGCTGCCAGTTTGGTGAGGTGGTGCCAATCCAGACCTGCAATCTGTTTGCCCTCCCTGTGTTGTAATAATTAAACAAATGAGGCTGTGTGTGCTGAGGACACTTGAGCTGCTGGGTTTGGTCTGCCCTGCCAGTGTTCTCAGTGGATTTATCCTTATGCCCTAGAGAGAAGCTTGTTCAGGCTGGTCTTCAGCTTCCTGGTGGTTTGGGATGCTCTGGGCAGTGTGTCCAAATAAGGTGGACAGTGCTCCCTTAGCTCTAGCCCTGGAAAGGGTGGTTTGAGCTGAATATGAGTGGCTGTTGTTGGGAAATGTCACATCTGCCTGGGAATGGGCACAGTGGCTGTGGATTTCCCAAAGGGAGAAAATGTCCTCCTGGCTTGGCTGGTGTGACCAGGAGCAGGCAGTGCCCAGCAATGCTCTGGAAGAACTTGGCAGGGGATGGTGGATCCTGCTGTTTTCCTGCAGAACATACCCCAAAATCCCTGCTGTTCCAAGTGAGGAACTGCTCATTTGGCCCCTTAGGTCTCCGGCCTCGTCTTCTCCTTTTCCAGAGCAGTGATGCTGAAAACCCCTGGCTTCATTCCTATGCAGGGAAATGGGTGCTGTCTTGTTTTCCCTCTTTGACCACGAATTTCTGGGATGAAAAAATATTTTCCTTGCTCTTAAACCCTTGTGCTCCACCCGGTTGGAAAAGCTGCTTCCAGCAGGATGAAGTTTGGGATGCAATTCATGACCGTGCTCTTGAGAGCTGGACAGCCCCAGTCCTGCTGAGCCACGGAGCGCTGCCCCCCGGCTGGGAATGCCGTTCATTCCAATTCCCATGACAGGCAGAGGGATTAGGAGATTTTCTCTGTCTCCTTAATGCAGCTCGAGCTGCCAGCACGTGGAGGGCACTGGTCACGCACCTCTGCTCCAGTGCCTTGCCCGAGCTCCCCGCGCCGCCGCCTCGCGCTGCCGGACACTGCGGTAATTTCCCGGCCTCAGGGGGTTGGATGTTTGGGTGGTTCCTTGGATTTGGGTGCTGTTCGTGGTGTTTGATGATAATTTTAGCCAGGGCAGATTTTGCTAAGCTGGGGAGTTCAGCTGAGCCCTGGTAAAGCCACGGCAGGGATTACTGGGGGTAATTCAGCACTTGGTTTGTTTAGCACTTGCTTTTTCTCTCTGCTTGGCTTCAATCCCCTCATTCCCATGTTCCTAAACCTGCTGTTTCTCTTGCAGGGTGGGGTTGTGCCTCAGAGCTGGCTCAGCACTCACAGCTGGAGCCCTGAAGGGGAGGTGGATTGTGGTGTGGGATGTTGTGGGACTGGGCAGTGCAGCATTCCTCTATCCCATCCTCTCTTTTCCACTGCATCCCAAAGGAACTTGGCTCCGTGAGATCGCCCAGGCAGCAGTTCCCTGAAGGGAATTGCCCCGTCTCAGAGCACACTCATCCTGGATGCTGCAGGACAGGACAGACCTGCACCGTGGGCTGGAGCACTGTGCTTTATGTTTTTCCCTCCTGGGTCACCTCTTCCCTGGAAACCTTTCCCTGAGATACAGAAAATTCCTTAGCTAACACTTTAAGCTGTTTTAATGCCAGCAGCTGTTTTATGGGGAATGTTTTTTTATACCCTCTGGTTTGATGAGCTGCCAGAGGAAGAGCTTGATGTGAAGGCATGAAAATCTTGTGTCCTGAAATTGCTGATGCTTTTTCCTCCTTGGAAGTGCCCATGAGCAGTACACTGGCGTGGAAATAGCACAAGCCTATCCAAATCTGTGTGGGGAAGATTGATCCAAGGAATAGACCTTGAACAAATTCCAGCAACATCATTCCTTGTTGGGAATCCTGCCAGCTGCTGCCACATGCCTGAGCACAATATTGGTACCTGCCTGGAAGTGCTTCTGCCCATCTTATCCCTGGAACCAATTTCTCTGTGGGGATGGGGGTTGTGGTGGCCTCCGTATCCTCCCTCTGCTCTCCCATGGGGATGGAGGTTTCAATGCCCTCCAGGTCCTCCCTCTGATTTTCCATGGGGATGAGGGTTGTGGTGTCCTCAGCATCCTCCCTCTGCTCTCCTGTGGGGATAGGGTTGGGATGCCCTCCAGATCCTGCCCTCCACAACCTCCCTCTGCTCCCCCATGGGGATGGAGGTTGTGGTGCCCTCCAAATCCTTCCTCTGCACCAAATGACCTCAAACAATTGCAAAACCAAACCTTCTCTCTTAATTTATCCTTCCTATTCCTTCCACTAATACAAACTAAAGTAGTTTGCATCAGCATCTAACTGGAGTCTGCTGGGAAGTTAGTCAGGGAGGCAGATACTGGGCTGTGGTGTGTCCAGGATGGAGGAGCTGGCTGGAAACCTTGCAGCAGCAGCACCCACAGGAATGCCTGGGATGCTTGGCTGGGTGTGGTGATGGATCTGTCTGTGCTGGTCAGTTCCAGGAAGGGATGCTGGAGTCCTACATCATCCCTCCTGCCCTCCCTTGGAGTGAGCCATGGGTTTCATGCCCTTTGTCCCTTCCCAAGTGGAATACCATGCTGTTTTTGGTCCATCTGTTGGGTTTCTGTAGGATTGTGGCAACGTTTTCCAGCCCAAAAAGCTGTACTGGTGCTGCAGCCACCCCAGCTCCAGCCTGTGCAGATTCCTCCTTTCTGGAATGGATCATTTCACCTAAATAGTTTCATTCTTCTCTCTTCTGAAGGCTGTTTCTGCATCAGAGCTTTCAGGGAGCTTTTGGGATGGCTGTGGCACTGAAAGCCCCTCCTTGTGGCCACTCTGGGCTGTCTCTTTCCATCATCTTGATTTCTCTAGGACTCCTCTCAAGGTCTCCTGGGTCTTGGGGATGCTTTGTTAATCCCACTCCCTGCCATGATGTCTCATCCCCGTTAAATGGCAAAATTAAATCCTGCAGGGATGTGATCTGAGTGAAGGGGCCGTGCTGGGGTTCTTTGTCAGGGTCTCCTGTGTGGCAGCAGGGAGGGGGTTGCAGGCTGGATTTGCTGGTGCTTTCTCTAATTCCCTTTCATCTCTGTTGCCTTTCACTGGCAGGAGGGGCAGCAAGGCCCTTTGCTGGCTGGTCACTCGGGGTGAGCGCAGCAGCTGAGCAGTTTTGGGTTATTTTTCCTCTCTTTTTGGCCCAGCACAGTTAAATTTGATGATCTGGTGGAAGGTGCTGGAGTCTTGAGTTGCCTCTGGCTGAGAGAGGTGGCTGTTTTGGGGGTTCTCTTCCAATGGAAACATCTTGTCCTGCAGAGGAGGCTGAAAGCCAATGCAATGTCAACTTCTTTTTGTTGAAATGTTCTCTCTTGCTGAGGTTTTTTCCTGTGCTTTTAGTGTCAGTTTTGGAAAGATGTGTGGTGTTTTTAACCTGTGGGATGCTCTGCTCCTGGGGAAGAGCCTGGAAGCACAGGAATCTGTGGGGACCACCCCAGCTTTCTTGCTGCTGCGTTTTTGGGCAGAAATCTGCCAGGATCAGTTGTGGCAGAGTCTGTGGGAACAGGGGCTCTGCCTCCACATGGGATGTGAGTCGTACAAGGAGTGTAATTCCTGAAGGAGCCTTAGGGAGCTGGGAAGGGATTAAAGGAGATGTTTCAGGGTGCTCTTTTTATCTTCAGGTGTTTTGTCAATTTGCCAGGGTGACAAAACCCTGGTGACAGCTGTTTCAGGCAGAGGAAGGGATTTAATTTGTGGCATCTGTAGCCCTGTATTTGGTGATGTTAATTTTTGTGTGATCCGTGGGTCCCTGTAGCTTGGGGAGGTGTGCCCTGAGGATCACCTCCTGATTTAGCACTTCTTTCCTTTGCTCCTAGCAAATCCAATTTGCAGATGACATGCAGGAGTTCACCAAATTCCCGACCAAGACGGGCCGTCGGTCCCTGTCCCGCTCCATCTCCCAGTCTTCCACCGACAGCTACAGCTCTGGTAGGTGCCAGGTCCTTGTCCTCGTGTGCTCCTCTCATAAACCCAGTGTGGGTGCTGCAGTGAATGTGCTGCTCACACTTTGTGCCAGGATTTGTGCTGCTGTTTGTACTTGGATGCTGAGAGAATGATTCCAGGCATTCCCAAAGCTCAGGCATTGATTTCCAGTTGATAATCCTGTTACCTCTGGGCTGTTTTAGAGAAAAAGAGAGCAAAATTCTTTCAGGGCGTTGGCTTTCCTTAGGAGATTGGTAGTTTGAGCCATGAGTTGAAAGCAGGGAAGGGAAACAGAGCAGAAGCCTGAAGGGTAGGAGGTTCCTGGATTCATAAAGTCTGGCATAACACTCATTCCTCTTTTGGTTTAGCTGCCTCATACACAGACAGCTCTGATGATGAGGTGTCCCCCCGAGAGAAACAGCAAACCAACTCCAAGGGCAGCAGCAATTTCTGTGTGAAGAACATCAAACAGGCAGAGTTTGGGCGCCGGGAGATTGAGATCGCCGAGCAAGGTACAAAGTGGAGTGTGGGGCAGGTTCTGGAGACTGGGAGCTGAGGAGTGGCAATTCCCACTCCTGCTGCAGCCTTGGATATCCTGTTTCCCCCTCCCCAAAATCAGTTAGGGAAGAGTGAGATGTGTCAGCGAATGTTGATGCTGTGTCCCATCCCTTTTCTAGCAGGAGCAGAGCTCTTGTAGGGTATAATGTTTTGTTGGCTTTTGGATGGACAAGGATTTTGTAACACCTTCAGAGATATGAAAGCTGAAAATCCCACCCCTTCCTGTGGGGCTGGTAGGAAGCTGAATTACCATTTCCAGTGGGGTGATTGGGTAACTCTCCTTTCCTTTCAGAAGGGGAAGAAAATCCAGGCACATTTAGTGCAGCTCTTCTGAGCTATGGCAGCTCTGTTTTCAAGTTCAGGTGCTTCACCTGCTGCCACAGGGATGGTGACTGTCCTTAGGAGCATCCCCCAGGCAGTGCCAGTCTCAGACCCCTCCTTGCCTTTCTCCTTGTCCCTTGGTCAAGTGACAAATGACACTGGTGTTTTGGTCCCATTTTGCACAGACTTGCCAGGCCAGGGATGAGGAGTTTTCTCCCTGCCTGTGTAACAGCTTCAGCAGAAATTTTGGGGCTGGAGGTATCCTGGGAAGTCCTGAGAGGAGGGGAGGTGTGTCAGAGAGGGGACCCTGCAGACTGAACCAGCATTAAAACCTCTCTTCCTTTTGCAGACATGTCTGCTCTGATTTCGCTCAGGAAACGAGCCCAGGGGGAGAAGCCTTTGGCTGGAGCTAAAATTGTGGGCTGTACCCACATCACAGCACAGACTGCAGTGAGTGGCTGCTTATTTGGGGGGCCTGGGATGGGACATCAGCTTTTCCACTGGGAAGAAAGTTCTTTGGAATAGAAGAAGGCGTGTTCAGTAGAGTCTGGACACGTTTTGGAAAGGTTGTGCTGGTGGCATTTCCCCAGGGCAGCATTTGGTTCCTCTGCCCATCACTGCTGCCCAAGGCCTGCCCTCATGCTGGGGACACCCCTGACTCCTGGGGCACCTCTGACCCCTGAGTCATCCCTGGCTCCCAGGGCACTGCTGGCCCTTGGGGCATTGCTGGCCCTTGGGGCACTGCTGGCCCCTGGGGCACTGCTGGCCCTTGGGGCATTGCTGGCCCTTGGGGCACTGCTGGTGCCTGGGACAGCCCTGAGCCCAGGACATTCCTGACCACTGGGTTATTCCTGACCCTTGGGGCACCCCTGGCCCTCGGGTCATCTCTGACCCCTGGGTTATCCCTGTCTCCCAGAGTGCCCCTGACCCCTGGGTTATCCATGACCCCCAGAGTGCCCCTGGCCCCTAGGACATCCCTGTCCCCTGGGGCATCCATGATCCCTGGAACATCCCTTTTCCCTGGCACACCCCTGTCCCCCAGGGCACCCCTGACCCCTGGCACACCCCTGTCCCCCAGGGCACCCCTGTCCCCCAGGGCACCCCTGTCCCCCAGGGCACCCCTGACCTCTGGCACACCCCTGTCCCCTAGGGCACCCCTGTCCCCTAGGGCACCCCTGTCCCCCAGCACACCCCCGTCCCTCAGGGCACCCCTGTCCCCC
>WBNO01017536.1:135577-145851 GCA_013400575.1 Peucedramus taeniatus
TGTGTATAAATATATATACATTGACATAAAATATACAATGTAATATGAATACATGTATAGATATTTATAAAATGCTTATAGATATCTTTTATATAGAATATAAATAAAATAGATATAAAATATGAACAAATAAATAGGAATAAAGATAAAATTTTAAAAGCATAAAATATATTTTAATTTTATATGTAACCATATTTTACTTCTATTTTGTTTATTTTTATACTGTTTAAAATTAAACAGTTAATAGTATTATTACTACTATTGTAGTTATTGTTAGTACTATTTTTTTTCTTTTTTTTAAATTTTGTATGTCTATTTTAGGGAATTAATGTTTTTGGGGAATATCTTCTAGGGAGGGATGGGCAGGTCTAATCCTGCTGTGGGCAGTGATGTGATCTCTGCATGGCCCCTTGGCTCTTGTGCCCGTGTGTTTCTGGAGGTGGCCAAGCAGGACAGAGCTCTGCCAAGCCCTGCAACCCCAGGGATGTTCCTGTTCTTGCAGGTGTTGCTGTGTTTGCCTGGAAAGGGGAGTCAGAGGATGATTTCTGGTGGTGCATTGACCGCTGTGTTAATGTGGATGGCTGGCAGGCCAACATGGTAAGGAGTCTTCTCCAGCCCTTCCTCTTCCTGCCTTCCACCCTAGGGCTGTTCCTGAGAGGCTGCTGACCCCAAAAGGGCCTCTGGCCCCCATTAATGGAGGCTCTTGGAGAACAGCAGCTGGAGATGAGCTGGGAACAGCCATGGGAATGTGAGGAGCTGCAGTGATGCCCTGAGTTGGCACATCCCAATGGCAAGGGAACAGCTCCTGGTGGAGTTGCCACGAGCCAAGAAATGGGACCTGTCTCCCCCTGCAGGAGCTGCCCCAGCTGCTCCTCTCTCAGCACAGATGCCATCTGCCCTCTCCCTCCCAAAGCTGGGCTCGTAGTGGGGACCTTTCCCTTGTCAAAGCCGATGTCCCCCCTTGGTGCATGGTCTGTGGTCACCAGTGATGTGTCCATGGGCCATGACACCTCCCACAGCCTATCCTCTCCCGTTTGCTTTCAGGGCATCAATGTTGTGGCGTCCTGAGCTCAGCCTAGTTAGTTAGTGCTGCCTGTGGTCACCTTTGCAGGCTCCAGAGCAATAGCAGAGGCAGGAAATCCTGTTAGGATCCAGCAGCTCCACAGGGGTAAGGAATCTCAGTGTTTTGGAGGAGATCCCGAGTTGCAGGCACCTAGGGGAACCTGGGAGTCCTGGCCCCCAGGCCTCTGCCCGAACAGCCCCTCCAGCAGTGCCTGAAGATGCTTCTCCAAATCATTTTCCCCATCATGTCCTCAGCCAGTGCATTTCCCAGTGGGAGGCCTGACTGCTCCCTGTTCTTCCTTGCCTGTTCTCTAGATCCTGGATGATGGTGGGGACCTGACCCATTGGGTTTATAAGAAATACCCCAGCGTGTTCAAGAAGATCCGAGGGATTGTGGAGGAGAGCGTGACAGGCGTGCACAGGTGGGAGCTTTGGGAAGGCAGATCCAGAGATCTCATGGAGTTGCTGCTGTCTGCTCTGACCTGCCTCTGCCCTCTCCCAGGCTGTACCAGCTCTCCAAGGCTGGGAAGCTCTGTGTCCCAGCCATGAACGTGAATGACTCTGTCACCAAGCAGAAGTTTGATAACCTGTACTGCTGCCGGGAATCTATCCTGGATGGGTGAGTCCAGCTCTTTTCCCCACTGGCACTTTCACACGGGTGGGTTTGGCTCTGGCTGCTCTTCAGCAGAGATCAGGCTCTGCTGCTTTGACCTGGTTTGGGGCTTGACTGATCCCAACACAGGTCTCTCTCTGTCCCCCAGCCTGAAGAGGACCACGGATGTGATGTTTGGAGGGAAGCAAGTGGTGGTTTGTGGTTATGGGGAGGTGAGTTTCGTGAGCTGTGCTGGCCTTCCCAAAGCTCAGCATCCTGCAATTCCCTGTGCAAAAGCCACTTGCCCTTGCTATAAGGAGTAGATCCAACCTGGTGAGCGATAACCAGGGAAATCTTACTGGAATCTGCTGGGAAAATAGAGATCAGAGATCAGATTTCCCAATTTGCTGCAGATGAACTGGGCTGCACAGCGACAGCTGCTGGGAGCACTTGCCTGAATTATAACTACCCATGGGTACTCCCATCTGCTGTCCCTGGCCCAGGTTCAGCATCCAGCCTGCCTGTCACTGAGCAGGGCAGGCGACTTCTCCCTGGGAATAATACTCTGGCAGAGGGAAATTGAATAATGAACTTGTAACTGATTCTACCCTGGAAGAGCTGGAGCTGGGAGCTGCCACCTTCCCTCCATCTGTGCATGTCCATGTGGGTGTTTATCTTCCGGCACTGTGCAGGGACTGGCAGGAGCTGCAAAGGCTCTTCCCAGCAGGAATTTGCTCCCTAATTCATTTAGGCACCAGTGGAGCCCAGCTTTGCTTGAGCAAGAGACTGTGCTGGCTCTCATTGAGTGCTCTGGGCTGGTGCCTGATTCTCCAGGCAGGAGTTGTGCTGGGCATTGTTGTCTCCAGGGCCTGTCCTAAGCTTTACTGAACTTCTTCACAACAGAAGAGTCAGAGAATCCCAGACTCCCAACCCATATTTGGGTTGGAAGGGAACTTCAAGCTGATCCAGTTCCACCCTGTGCCATAGACAGGGACACCTTCCACTAGACTGGGTTGCTCCAAGACCCATCCAACCCTGAACACTTCCAGGGATAGGGAGCCACAGCTTTTCTGAGAAGTCTATTCCAGGGCCTTCCCGCCCTCACAGGGAAGAATTCCTTCCCACTAGCCCATCTAACCCTGCCCTCTGGCAGTGGGAAGCCATTCCTCCTTGTCCTGTCACTCTGTCCCTTGTCCAAAATCCCTCTTCAGCTCTCCAGAAGCCCTTTTAGGCACTGGAAGGGGCTCTAAGGTCTTGCTGTAGCCTGCTCTCCTCCAGGCTGAGCACCCTTAGTTCTCCCAGCCTGTTCACCCTGAATGGTTTCCCCTGTGGGGTGTGACTTGGAGTTCCAGTTGGCCCTGCCTGGTTGTGTTCAGTAGACCCAAGGTTGGAGCTGGGTGATAAGTGAGGGTCACTCGGGAAATGTTTTTGGTCCAGCACCTTGCTAGTCACAAAACGAGGCTGAGTAGAGTCTGTGCAGCAGAGCCAGGTGTTGGTCTGGGTTGGTGATGTGGAGAACAGGACTTGGTTTTAATTTTCTGCTGAGGAGAGAGATGCTGTTGCAGGAACCCTGTGCTGATGTGTGCAGCATGGGATGGAGGGTCTGCTCCCTGAGGAGTGCAGGACAGCTCTGAAATCCTGTAACTTAAAGGCATGGGGGCAGTGTGTACTCCAGTAGGCTAATTCCTAGAGGAATTTAATTCCTGCTTGGAGAAAGGCTCCTGCAATGCTGGGGCTACACAAGCTGTGAGAGTGTTGGGTTGGGAAAGCTCCTGTCATGGATATTTCCAGACAAGGCAGCCACAGCTTCTCTGGACAACCTGTGCCAGGGCCTCACCACTTCCACACCACTCCCAATATCCTGTCTAATCCTGCCCTCTGGCAGTGGGAAGCTGGTGGCCTTGGAGGGGCAGCTGGGCTTGTGGCAGTTGTGCCACTCATCAGGTACATCCTGAGCTGCTCCTGGCATTGAGAAAATGGCTGGGATGAGGATCTTCCAGCCTGGGATGGGCTTGGGCTGTTTAGGGCAGGGACTGTAGCAGTGGAGTGTCTGTGTCCTGCCTCACTGTGGTCCTTCTGCCTCGGCAGGTGGGGAAGGGATGCTGTGCTGCCCTGAAAGCCCTGGGAGCCATCGTGTATGTTACAGAGATCGACCCCATCTGTGCCCTCCAAGCCTGGTAAGATGTTCCCATCTGCTCAGGCATGTTTCTCTCTCTGCTCTTCCAAACCCTGCCAGAGACTGGAGTGAAGCCAGGGGGATCTGGGGCTCATTTTGGAGAGCATGCACCTTGCTGGAGTGTGATGGAGAAGGGCTCGGGCAGCTTTCAGGGACGGGGTACCGGGCAGAAGGTGTTCACTGCCTGGTTTGGGGAGGCTGCTCAGGCCTTTGTGCCACACATTCCTGGCTCATCCAACATTTCCAAGAGTGGGTTGGACATCCCAACTGTTGCCCAGCCCTCCCTCATGACACTGGTGTCCCTGGAGGGGTAGAGGAGAGCCTGGGCTGCTGCCAGAGCAGTTTGGAGCTGCTGAGATCTCTCATGGCCTGGGGCAGAGAATGAACAAGCTTCTCTTCCTCATCGTGGTCCCTATTCCCTTTTTTTTTGCCAGCATGGATGGATTTCGGGTGGTGAAGCTGAGCGAAGTAATCCGTCAGGTGGATGTTGTCATCACCTGCACAGGTAGGGATAGACAAGGCTGGAGCAGGCTGAGGAGAATCATTCCCAAGGAGGGTCTCAAGGGAGCTGGGAATGGAGGAATTTTACTGCTCTGTGCTCCTGATTTTCTACAACAGCTGGGCTCTGCCAGGAGCTTTTTGCCCTGATTTGCTATATGACCACAGTCCTGGCCCAGAGCAGAGGGACATCTTGGCCACGTGTTCTCAGGGTATTTTGGGATCTCCTAGAGCCTGGTTAATTCATGGGAGCAAAGATCAAAGATTCAGGCACTGAACAGACTCCCCAGGGAATGGTCACGATCCCAGTCCTGCCAGAGCTTAAGGAATGTTTGGACAATGCTCTCAGGCACAGGGTGGGATTGTTGGGAGTGTCCTATGCAGGGTCCAGGAGCTGGACTTGATGACCCTTGTGGATCCCTTCCAGCTCAGGATATTCTACGACAGCAGTTGTCCCACATGTTCTCTGCTGTCACAGCCACAAGGGCTCATGTCCCAGGGAAGTTCCTGTGATGTTGCCCCAAGCTGAGCTTCTCTGACTGCAGTTCAGGGAAGGAGAAACCAGAGGGTTTATGTTCCCACTGCTGTGGGATCAGCTGTGCCCTCTGTGCCTGCAGGGAACAAGAACGTGGTGACCAGGGAGCACCTGGACCGGATGAAGAACAGCTGCATCGTGTGCAACATGGGCCACTCCAACACCGAGATTGACGTGGTGAGTGCCAGCCCCTGTGGCTGTGCCCGCCTGCTGGCTCCTGCTGTGACTCCAGCCTCTGCCTCCTGCTCTTGCAGACCAGCCTGCGGATGCCGGAGCTGACCTGGGAGCGGGTGCGCTCCCAAGTGGATCACGTCATCTGGCCGGACGGCAAGCGGGTGGTGCTGCTGGCCGAGGTGTGTTGAGAGCTGGGCCATGATGCTTTGGGCCTCCGTCAGGAAATCACAGATTTAGCCAGGTGGAAAAGTGCTGAGAGGAGCTTCAGGGTTTTTTTATTAATTTTATTTATTTTTTATTTTCTTTTCTTGAGGGTGGGTGTGTCGTACCCCACATGCAGCCACAGAGGTGCCATCTGGCTCTGTTCTTCTGAGCTGGGATTCATTCCACTCAGGCAAACCCCATCTGTGCAGGGTTTCCCAGGTGCTGGGTGGCTCCTCTTCCCACAGGAGCTGTTCTGGCAGGAGGAGGGACTGGCTTTTCTAGGGACCACAACATTCCCCTGCCTTGAAATGAAGGGTTAAGGTGGAAACTGGAGCAGACTTGAAATGCTCTGCTCACTATGCTCTGGTTCTCTGTGTCCCTGTTCCCTGGTGCCCTGTGCGGGGAGGGGATGCAGGTGAATCCCGTCTGGGAACTCACTTGGGTTTGGATTTGGGAGCATGAGATTGGGGAGCATGAAGTTTGGCATGATTTGGGAGCTCTGTGCTGACTCCTGCTTTCTCCCAGGGCCGTCTGCTCAACCTCAGCTGCTCCACGGTTCCCACCTTCGTTCTCTCCATCACGGCCACCACGCAGGTCCGTACATGGGTGGGGCCCTGCACGAGCCTCGGGGTGGGGATGGTTTGGAAGGAGCTGAGATCATTGGTCCTTGAGATGGCACCACTGCCAGAAATACAATTTTTTCTGTGCTGGAGTTATTCCTGGCGTGGACCCAGTGTTTTAGATACAGCAAGTTTTGGGAGAGCTTTTAAATGAGTGGTTTCATGGCACAGGTCCTGCTGGGCTGGAAGATAGGTTTAAGCTTTCCCCAGAGAGGTTTGAGCCCTCCTAGGACGGGTTTGAGACCCCCTAGCATAGGTTTAACCTTCTCCAGCATAGGTTTAAGCCCCTCTAGCACTGATTTAAGCTACCCCAGCATGTATTGAAGCCCACCTAGCAAAGGTTTGAGCTTATTTCAAAGCAAAGCTTTGTTTGGGCTGGGAACATGGAGGAGGCTGGTGGCACTGGGATTGATGGGACTGGAAATGATGGGACTGGGAACACGGAGGGGATTGATGGGACTGGGAACACGGAGGGGATTGATGGGACTGGGAACACGGAAGGGACTGGTGGCACTGGCGCTCATGGGGAAGGACAGCCAGGCTGGGGGGAATTCCCTTATCCTCATTCCTGTCAGCCCAAGTGGACAGGGAACAGGCCTGTGGTTTGGACTTAGTTCCCAACAGTGGAAGCCAGCACTTGGGGGATGTAGTTTCATCTGTCCTGAAGGTTTTTGGATGCTGTCAGTTTCTGAGGAGCAGCCCCTCCATTTCCAAGTGCTGCAGCAGCTGGGTGGTTTAAGAGGAGAAGAGCTGCTAACCCTAACCATCCTCATGTTTTTCCCTGGGGTGTTGAGCCCAGATGCTGCAAACAAGCTGGGTGGCATCTCATCCTTGCTTTCTGATCCCCTCCAGTGGGATTGTGGACACCCAGACAGGGATGTACCCAGGGTGGGAGCCTTTCCCTCAAGGCATGTTGGAAATGGTTGCACTGTCCCTTCAGCTCCCAGATCCTTCTCTGCCTTTGTGAGCTTGGTGCTGCCCAAGCTGGTGGCCATTCCTGGCTGTTCCCAGCTTATCCCTGTGCTCTCCACAGGCTCTGGCTCTGATTGAGCTCTACAACGCTCCCGAGGGCCGGTACAAGCAGGACGTTTACCTGCTGCCGAAGAAGATGGGTGAGTGAAGGAGCTGACATTTCCCTGGGGAATCCATGTGCCAGCAGTGTCAGAAGAACTCAAACCTGGGCTGGGAAACACTTCCAGAGGGACAGTGAGTTCAGGGAAGCTACCAGAGGCAGTGACCTTAAAATCCGTGGGGGTTATTTGATATATTTTTGTTAGTGTTTTGCAGTGTGGGAGGCATCCCACATCCTGCAGCCTCCCTTCTCTGGGATTTTCCATGCCCTCCTTGTGCCTTTAGGGGCGTGTCCAGCCCAGGCTCGGGCTCAGCCCTGCTTTGGGTAATGGTGAATCTGGGGTGCTGCCCAGCCAGACCTTCCAGTCATCCCCTGCCTATGTTGTGGTGGGGGTGTGGAGCCCCTGATCCCGTGTTCCCTGTTCCCATTCCCAGATGAGTACGTGGCCAGTTTGCACCTGCCATCGTTCGACGCCCACCTGACGGAGCTGACGGACGATCAGGCCAAATACCTGGGACTCAACAAAAATGGGCCTTTCAAACCCAACTACTACAGGTGAGAGCTGCTGGGGCAGCAGCTCCCAACTCCCCATTGGTTTGGAGTTCTGCCTCCAGCTCCGAGGTCTCCAACAGCAGAAGGATGTGGAGCTGCTGGAGCGTGTCCAAAGGAGGCCACGGAGATACTTTGAGGGCTGGCGCCCCTCTGGGAGAGCTGGAAAGCTCCCAGGGAGCTTAGAGTCCCTTCCAGGGTCTGAAGAGGGCAGGGATGGGTGGGATATTGGGAAGGGATTCTTGGCTATGAGGGTGGGAAGGCCCTGGCACAGGTGCCAAGAGCAGCTGTGGCTGCCCCAGCCCTGGAAACGTCCAAGGCCAGGTTGGACAGGGCTTGGAGCAGCCTGGGACAGTGGAAGGTGTCCCTGCCCATGAAATGAGATGAGCTTTAAAGTCCCTGCCAACCCAGACCAGCCAGGAATCTCATGCCTGGGGGATCCCCTTGCTCTGGCATGGCAGCACCTCCCATGTCCCTCACTGTCCCTTTCTTCTCTCCTAGATACTGACGGGACCATTTCCATGAAGGACCAGACCACACAAGGCAACATTTGAGAGATTATTTTTAAAAATCATTTTTATTTTGGTTTACCTTTTTTTTTTTTTTTTCCTTAACCACCACCAGAACCTGTTTTTACATTTTATCTGTGATTTTAAGGTCAGGTTTTCTTTTCTCCCCCTTTTCCATGATCGCATCCCTGTCTGATCTTGCCAGACAGCCTGGGATTTGCTTCTTGCTTTCATGTGGCTGAAGCTGCTGATTCCCAGCCCTGGCTCCAGGAAGGGCTTTCCCTTTCCTGCTGTGCCAAGGGCACTTCATTCCTGCAGCAATGGTTTCTTTTGGCTTTTATTTTGTATTTTTTCCCACCTTTCCAGCCCACGTCGGTCTCAGCCGGGCTCCCTGTGGATCCGGAGATGCTCTTCTACCTTATCTTCTATTTCTTTGTGTGGATTATCTGCAACTTCTAAATTGCCTTAAAGAGCCCAGTTTTAGCTGCTAGATCCCTGCTCCGGGTGCTTCCTGGGAGCAGAGTGGCCTGCAGGACACCTGGCAAAGGGGGTGACTGTGCCCAAGCCCAGCCGAGGTCCCTGCACTGAGGTGGCCCAGGTTTCGTGGCCACTGGCCTGGGTTTGCTGGCCACCTGGGTCCAGGGGAGTTCAGTGTTTCAGGGTGCTAATCTGAATCTGGATGGGGGTCGCTTTCCCAGCATTATCCTCATCTCTCCTAGGTTTTTTGTTTGTTTGATTTTTTTTTTTTAGCCAAACTGCACCTTAATTGAGTTTTAAACATTTTTTTTTCCGTTTGTTTATTTGTTTTTTTTTTCTTCCTCTTTTCCTTTTTGATCCTTACAGAGATGTTTTAGAGGGCGGGGATTGTTTTTAGATGTTGTGAGAGGAAGCACTGGGGACGTGGCCGCCTTCCCATCTCCCACTGGGAAGTGCTGGGTGGTGTTGAGGGTATTGGGGTCGGTTTTGGGGGTGTTTCACTTTTTTTTTTTTGAGCTGGATGCAGAGATGAGCCTTCCCCATACCCCAGCCCGGCCCCTCTGCTCCCTGTTGCCATTTTCCTCACCCTCTCCCGCGTGTCCTGGCTGCTCCCATCACCTCCTCTGTGCCCTCCCTGCCGACATTTCCCTGTCCCAGCTTCTGCTGGGCTGTGGGAAGCTCCTTCACCCCCACCGAGGTTCCTCTGGCTCCTGTTCCTTTCCCCACCCAAGGGAGGGAAGGAGCTGCTGGCACCTCCTGGATGGTGGAGCTGCTCATTGTGCCCTTTGCAGGGATCCACCTGGATGGGTCCTTCCCGGGGAGTTTGCAGGTTTTGGGGGGTGCAGAGCTCCTTGGGGGGCCAGGGGATGGGAGGGGTGCTGAGATCATCCCATTATCCATGTCCTCTGACTGTTCCTCTCTCCCACCCTGCCTGGTCTCCTCCTGGATAGATTTTGGGGATCACCTGCCTCGCTCCCCTGCAGATCCTGGGGATCACCTGGATCCCTTCCACATCCCCCAGACCTCCCTGGGGACGGTTTAGCAAGCTGGGCTGGGCGTTTGTGGGAAGGATTGGGAGCATCCCCCCTTCCCTGTGAGCCCCCCACGCCTGGGGGTCCCCATTCCCACCCGTCCCGGGTGGAATCTCGGCCAAGGGCTCTGTGTCTGTATAAGCCATGCTGGGGGAGCCCGGGGGAGACGGCGACGGCAGCGGCGGGCCGGGAGCAAGGTTTATTTTGTATAGGAATGATTTTTAATGAATGCAATATTAATCCTTGCAGATGAGCAATAAATCATTAAAGTCTAATTAAACTATTAGGAAAAATGAAGCGCTTTTGGTTGTGGGTGGTTTGTTTGGTGCCTTAGGGGGGACCTTGAGTTGTTTGCAAGCCCAAGGGCAGGGCTGGAATCTCCCTTTGGCCACCTCGGGGCAGGCATTGGGTCCCACCAGAATTTTCTGAGCGTTGCCCCAACTCTGGATTTTGGGGTTTCGCCCTCTTTAAAGCCCAATGGGGCACCTGGGCTTGGGGATTAAATGCTGTCAAGTTCCTTTGTCGGGGTCCGACTCCCCTCTGAGCCCATCGGGTCACCCCTCTTTGGGGTGTGAGCCCCCCCAGCCCCGTCACTGGAGCATTCCTTTGTTCCAGGCCCTTCCTTTTGGGATCTGCCGGTTCCTGCCACTCCCAACATGGCGGCCCCCAGCACCCGGGCCCGCCCTGGGGCGAGGCGGAAGTGCCACATCCAGCATGGCCGCGCCCGGGGCCGCGCCGCACCCAAGATGGCCGCGCGGGGGCGGAGCCCGCCGCC
>WBNO01017536.1:149627-163218 GCA_013400575.1 Peucedramus taeniatus
AACATAATCTACAATACATATTATATATAATATACTGTATATTGTATATTATATATTGCATATATTACATGTTATGTCTTACATGTAATACATTGTGTATTTAATATATTTATGCATTATATATTAAATGATGTATTTACTTTATATATTATATATATTATATATAGTTTGTGTTATTAATATTATACATTATACACAATATGTTATATATATTGTATGTAATATATCAATATATAGTATAATGAGTATATAGTATTAATATGATACAATAATTACTAATTATTTTAATATACAATATTTCGAAGAATTTTCATTCCTTGTGGATTTCATTCCACCTGGGATGTCTAGAACAAAGCTGAATCTCATGGGACCAGATATTTTAGAGCAGTTTGGCCCAAAATTTGGCTGATTTCCCCGTGCTATCCCAGTCCTGCAGACCTGGAATGTGTTACCCACAGAGGGCAGTTCCATCCTCTGCATCCCAGTCTTCCCCTGAGTTTGGAGGGTGTGTTTTCCATGCAAAGTGCTGTGTTATGGGAGGGCCTATGGGGCTGGGATCAGCAGGGTCTCCTCGCAGGCACCTTCGGGGAGTGCAGCTCTGAGGCCGAGGTCCAGGCTTGGATGAGGTATAACATCTTCCTCCTGCTGGAAGTGGGAACGTTCAACGCCTTGGTGGAGCTGCTGAACATGGAGATTGAGTGAGTACTGAGGGAAAATGCTTCAGGAGTGACTCTGGAGCTCACCAGAGTGACTCCCATTGTCCTGGGTGGATGTGTAATACAGGATTATCCCTGATTTCTTCTGAAATTCCCAATCAATCAAAGTGCCTGGCAGCAAACAGGCAGCTCTGCTCCTCCTCACACAGCTGTGCTGGGAGCAGGGAGTTCATGGCAGCAGTGTCTGTCTCAGGGTTTGAAGCTGGCACGTGGAGTGCCCATGACAGAGTTTGAATTCCCCCAAATTCTCTCTGAGCTGTTCTCCCTCTGCAGCAACAGCGCAGCCTGTTCCAGTGCCGTGAGGAAACCGGCCATTTCCCTGGCTGACAGCACTGACCTCAGGTATGGAGTGGGAATGGGGGGGCCAGGAGGGGGTCCAGGGTTTTCTGGGAGCTTTGGGAGGCTGAAGCAGGCACTGGAAGGGGTCCCAGAGCTGTCCCAGCTCTGAGAGTTTCTTCAGGTGTCCATTGTGCTCAGGCTGCACAGCAGGAATGGGACAAACTGGGGATATGAAAGCAGTAAAATTTGGGAAAGATTTTTTTCCTGTTTAGACTTGTAGAGACTTTCCCCCCCAGTGCCTGTGTGCTGGTGTGGAGCAGGTACACGAACTGTGGGTGTGGTCTGGGTTGCTCCAGCTTCTCCCTGAGCCCTGGGTGGCAGTGCTGGCATAATTTATCCTAGTTTCTGGAATTCAGCTGCCCTGTTTTTTGCAGGGTGCTGCTGAACATCATGTACCTGATTGTGGAGACTGTGCGCCAGGAGGCCGAGGGGGACAAGCCCGAGTGGAAGAGCATGAGGCAAACCTTCCGAGCAGAGCTGGGTGAGGACCAGGAGCCAGGATAGCACTGCCAGGGCTGGAGACAGTGACATGGGATTTGGGTAATAGCGACTGGCAGCACTGGGTTGGTTTCTGCTCAACTTGTGGGGCAGAGAGAGGTGAGCAGAGGAAGCCATTCAGCCTTTTCTGCTGCTGGATGCTATCTCCCTGGGAAAAAAAAACCAAAATATTCGAGCTGTTGTTTCAAAACAGCTATGTAAACTTAAAGGTAAGAAATTATGGAGTTTATGATGCCTTGAAAGGGGAGAGGGAACTGTCTGGGGTGAGGTGAGGATCTTAGAGCTAGTGGGGAGGAGGCTGTAGGAGCTGGTGATACTGGTGATAGAGGTGAGGCCAGGGATGAGGAATTCCTGGCTAATGGTGCTGTGTGGTTCCAGGAGCCCCCCTGTACAACAATGAACCCTTCTCTGTCATGCTCTTTGGGATGGTGACCAAATTCTGCAGTGGCCACGCTCCACACTTCCCCATGAAGAAGGTGCTGCTTCTGCTCTGGAAGACTGTGCTGGTAAGGAGAGGCCATGGGATGGGGGATGTGTGGTTTGATACTTGGCAGAGGAGGGAATTCTGCTCTCAGAGTTGGCTGTAATTGCTCCATCCTCTTGTTCTGGTGTTCAGTTTTCCTTTAAACCCATTCCCAGGTTTTCCCCCATAGGGAAGCATTGGATATTGGTGCCTGGAGCTGGATACTAAGGATAGACACAAAGCAAGGTCCCTGGGTGGAGAAAGCAAAGCTCTGAGCAGTTGTGGATGCCTGGACATCCTCCTGTCCCTCCTGCCTCAATGACAAGAGGAGCACAGGACAAGCAGCTCCCATTTGAAACCCTGGGGAAGGATTTGGACCCCTTAGGACAAGAGAGACTTTGAGGGGCTGGAGTGTGTCCAGGGAGGGGAGTGTCACTGGGGAAGGGTCTGGAGTGGCTGAGGGAGCTGGGGGGGCTCAGCCTAGAGAAAATGAGACTCAGGGGAGACCTTTTGGCTCTGCACAACTCCCTGACAGGAGGAGGCAGCCAGGTGAGGGTCAGGCTCTGGTCCCAGGCAACAGGGACAGGACAAGAGAAAACAACATCAAGCTGTGCCATGTGAGGTTTAGGTTGGATATTGGCAAATTTTTTTTCATGGAAAGAGTTTCAGGCATTGGCACAGGCTGTTCAGGACAGTGTGTTGGAGTCACCATCCCCAGGTGGATTTAAAGGACACGTAGATGTGGCACCTGGGGACATGGATTACTGGTGGCCTTGGCAGTGCAGCAGGAGCAGTTGGACTCGATGATCTCAGAGGGCTTTTCCAACCTGAGCGATTCTGTGATCCTGCCAAGTGGGTTTGGGAAGGGCAGGTGTAGATGCCCCTGGAGCCCCCCTGTGCCATGCTCAGCATGCTGTGGTCTCCCTTGCAGTGCACTCTGGGAGGGTTTGAGGAGCTGCAGAGCATGAAGGCAGAGAAGAGGGAGATGCTGGGCCTGCCACCACTGCCTGAGGACAGCATCCAGGTGATCCGCAACATGCGGGCAGCCTCCCCGCCCGCCTCCGCCTCCGACCTCATCGAGCAGCAGCAGAAGCGCGGACGGAGGGAGCACAAGGTGGGGACAGGGACCTTAGGGAGGGCACTGCCAGGCTCTGGGCTTGTTTTTGGGATATTCCCTTCCCGCTCTCCCCGCTCCAGGCCCTCATTAAGCAGGATAACCTCGATGCCTTCAACGAGAGGGATCCGTACAAAGCTGACGACTCCCGTGAGGAGGAAGAGGAAAATGATGATGACAACAGCCTGGAGGGAGAGACCTTCCCCCTGGAACGGGATGAAGTGATGCCCCCCCCCACCCAGCACCCCCCCAGCGACCGCATCACCTGCCCCAAAGGGCTGCCCTGGGCCCCCAAGGTCCGGTGAGTCCGGGGTCTCCCTGTTGGGAGAACTGGAGCAGGGTCAGGGAAACGGAGGCTGGTGGATGTTGGGAATCTCAGCAGGGATGTAGGGAAGGTGTTTGGAATGGGGTGGTCACTTTGATGGCTGTTTTCTTGCGGGGTTGGCTGGGCATCCTTTACCTGCCACAAGGGTTTTCCCTGTGCCTGGGCTGTGCCTTTCCCTGTGCCTGGCTGGACATCTTCTAGATGCTCAGGAAGATGTGACTCTTCCCTTCTCCCTTTGCTGCAGGGAGAAGGACATTGAGATGTTCCTGGAGTCCAGCCGCAGCAAATTCATCGGCTACACGCTGGGCAGGTGGGTTCAGAGCCAGCCCAGTGCTGCCATTGTGGGGGGCCTGTGGGAGAGATCAAGTTGGGGGCTGCTTTTGTCTCTACGTGGCAGCAGGGAAAGCCTTGGCTGGCTGGTCTGTGGCTATATCCCTGGGTGGTCTCTGCCCCACCCCTGGGTGCTCAGCCCTGCTCCCACCCTGGCTCTTTTCCCTCCTCCAGTGACACCAACACCGTGGTGGGCTTGCCCAGGCCCATCCATGAGAGCATCCGCACCCTGAAGCTGGTGAGTTAAGGAATTCATCCAACCCCTGCTGCTGTATGGGTGCCCCTTGCCCATCTCCCTGCTCCCACCACAGCTCAGGGTGCATTTTCCTGACCATTTTCCCCTTCCTCCACCCAGTGATGGGAGAGCAGCCTTAAGCTTTCCTCTCATCCTGGACTCACAGGTTGTCTGACCCTGTTCCTTAGGGGACTCCATCCCTTCCTTAGGGGTTCCATCCCTTCCTTAGGGGGCTTTATCCCACTCTCCATGTCTTCATCCCTTTCCTACTGGCCTTGTCCCAAACCCCACCCTGCAGATCTATACAGGTCAACCCTGGGACAGGGATCTGGGATGGATGGAGCAGAGTGGTGGGAGCAGGAGGGGCTGGGGGCAGTGCTGGGGACCATGGTGACCCTGCCCTGTCCCCCTGCAGCACAAGTACACGTCCATTGCTGAGGTGCAGGTGCACATGGAAGAGGAGTACCTGCGCTCCCCGCTCTCTGGAGTGAGTGTGGGAATGGGATGGGATGGGATGGGGATGGGGATGGGGATGGGGATGGGGATGGGATGGGATGGGGATGGGGATGGGGATGGGGATGGGGATCCTGGGCTGGGAGCTGGGGGCATTTGGTCCTGCCAGGTTCTTTGGCAAGGCTGAGGGGTTTGTTTGGTGGGGAGGGGTTTCTCTGGGGCAGAAGGGGTTGGGGCAGGAGTTGGGGGTATCCTGCCCTTGGGTTCATATTCCATGGTGCTGGTAGCAACTCCTGAGATGAGGTTTTCTGGTCTCTCTTGGCACCAGGGGGAAGAGGAAGTGGAGCAAGTCCCTGCAGAGATCCTGTACCAGGGCCTGCTGCCCAGCCTGCCCCAGTACATGGTGAGCTGGGGAGCACTGGGATCCCCTCGATCAGTCCCTCTCCAGTCATGCATCCCAAGTTTTCACCCCCTGCCCTGTTCCTCCCTCCTGCAGTGGGGAAAAGGCCTGTTGCCAGTCCCCTGCAGCTCCCATTCCTGCTCCCTCTCTCCCTTCTTCCCAGATTGCTCTGCTGAAGATCCTCCTGGCTGCAGCCCCCACCTCCAAAGCCAAGACAGACTCCATCAACATCCTGGCAGATGTCCTGCCCGAGGAGATGCCGTGAGTGGCTGTAGAGCAGAGGAGCTGGCTGGGGCGGGGAAGGGAAGGAGGAATGGGAGGGAGCTGTGGAAGTGACCTGGTGTGGGCTGGGGCTCCTTGGGAACCTGCTCTGCCCTGGATTGCACCCTGCAGGAACCGGTACCCTTGGCAGTGCTGTGGGAGCAGTTGGACTCGATGATCTCAGAGGGTTTTTCCAACCTGAATGATTCTGTGATCCTGCCAAGTGGGTTTGGGAAGGGCAGATGTAGATATCCCTGGAGCTCCCCCATGCTCAGCATGCTGTGGTCTCCCTTGCAGTGCACCCTGGGAGGGTTTGAGGAATCATGGAATGTTTTGGGTGGGAAGGGACCTTAAAGCTCATCCAGTTCCACCCCCTGCCATGGGCAGGGACACCTTCCACTAGACCAGGTTGGGCTTGGACACTTCCAGGTATGGGGCAGCCACAGCTTCCCTGGATAACCTGTGCCACCCTGAGAGGGAAGAATTCCTCCTATACAATCCCTCTGTGTCCCCCAGGACCACCGTGCTGCAGAGCATGAAGCTGGGCGTGGATGTCAATCGGCACAAGGAGATCATCGTCAAGGCCATCTCTGCTGTCCTGCTGCTCCTGCTCAAACACTTCAAGCTCAACCACATCTACCAGGTGAGGTGGGCCAGGGTCCAGCCGTGCCCACGGGTCTTTGGGCATGGCAGGACCCCAAGCGGGTCCCCATTCACCCACGTTTCTCCTCCCCAGTTTGAGTACATGGCCCAGCACCTGGTCTTTGCCAACTGCATCCCGCTCATCCTCAAGTTCTTCAACCAAAACATCATGTCCTACATCACTGCCAAGAACAGGTGAGGGAGGAGGCTGCCCACCTGCATTCCTGGGGGGTGTGGGGAGGGGTTCCTGTTTCTTTGGCCCCCCCTGCAGTCCCTCCCTGGCAGTGGCTCAGGCTCAGGCAGACCTAGAAAGTTCCCACCACAACCCATCTGCTGTGTGTGGGAAGTGGGGGCTGCATTGCCCCCAGGCCAGGGGGGATCTGGGGGAACAGCACGAGCACCTCTCTCCTTCCTGCAGCATCTCCGTGCTGGACTACCCCTACTGTGTTGTGCATGAGCTGCCGGAGCTGACGGCAGAGAGCCTGGTGAGTCCTGCTGGGACAGTCCTGGCTCCTGGGGTGCTGCCTGGGGGAATTTGGGATGCAGGGAGGCAGCAGGGCTCCAGCACCCAGCCCTTGCACCCTCAGCTCTCCTGTGCTCGGCCCCTGGGATTCTGGGGAGGGGGATGGGGATGGCAGGTGTCTGCTGGGGTGGAGTGTGTCCAGAGAAGGGAGTGGGGCTGGGGAAGGGGCTGGAGCACCAGGAGTGCCTGAGGGAGCTGGAGGGACTCAACCGGGAAAAAAGGAGGCTCAGGGGGGACCCTCTGGCTCTCCACAACTTCCTGACAGGAGGGTGGAGCTGGGGGTTCAGGTTCTGGTCCCAGGGAACAAGGGACAGGACAAGAGAAAGTGGCCTCAAGCTGTGCCAGGGGAAGTTCATGTTAGATGTTGGAGAAAAATTCTTTGTGAAAAGGATGGTCAGGCACTGGTACAGGCTGGCCAGGGCAGTGTTGGAATCACCATCCCTGGAAGTGTTCAAAATACGTGTGGGTGTGGATGTGGCACTTGGGGACAAGGGATTATTGGTGGCCTTGGCAGTGCTGGGGGAACAACTGGACTTTATGATCTCAGGGGGCTTTCCCAATCTTAACAGTTCCATGATTGGATGATTCCATGCTCACATGCTGTCCCCTTTGGACATGGCTCCTCAGATCACCCCAGCCTCTCCCCATCCCCACTCCAATCCCTTGCCTGACCCCATCTCCTTCCCCACAGGAAGCTGGAGACAACAACCAGTTCTGCTGGCGGAACCTCTTCTCCTGCATAAACCTCCTGCGCATCCTGAACAAGCTGACCAAGTGGAAGCATTCCCGCACCATGGTGAGGGCTGGGAATGTTCTGGAGCTCAGCACGGCCAGGCACCTGCACTGGGGATAACCTGGGACAACCCAGGGCTTGAGCAGGGGAATGGAGGAGGGCTTGGCCCAGGAATCCATCCCAGCTGGGATCTGGGAATGTTCTGGCAGATGCTGGTGGTGTTCAAGTCGGCGCCGATCCTGAAGCGGGCCCTGAAGGTGAAGCAGGCCATGATGCAGCTCTACGTGCTGAAGCTGCTCAAGGTGCAGACCAAGTACCTGGGCCGGCAGTGGAGGAAGAGCAACATGAAAACCATGTCAGCCATTTACCAGAAAGTGCGTCACCGCCTCAACGACGACTGGGCCTACGGCAACGGTACATCCTGGCACCCCTGGCACCCCTGGCACCCCTGGCATTCCCAGCCCTCCTGCTCCAGGGTCTGTGCCCCGAGCTCGGAGCTCGCCCTTTGCTGCCTGGGGCTTGGGCAGGTGTGCTGGGTTGACCTTGGTGGACCTTGGCTGGTTGAGCTTGACCAGGTGCCCACCGAGGTGCTCTATCCCTTCCCAGCTGGACAGGGCAGAGGAAATCAGATGGAGAATGACTTCTAGGTTGAAATGAGGTCGTTTAGTACAGCAAGAACAGAAAAAAATAGGTTTGTTCTCTACTTCCCATCAGCAAGTGATGTTCAGGGAAGCCAGGCTGCAGCACATGGAGTGGCTGCTCTGGAAGGCATATGTTTTAAATAACAAATGCCCCATCATTCCTTAGCTTTTGTATCTGATCTGACATCACAGAATCTGGAATATTCCCTTGGCTAATTTGGCTTAGCTGGCCTGTGTCCCCTCCTAGGATCTTGCCCATTTGCATGCACTTGATGGGGTGGGAATGTTGGGAGGCTGTGCTGGTGCTGTGCCAGCTCTGCCCAGCAGAGCCAGAATACTGGTGGGTTCCCAAAACCATCCCAGCTCCCACTGCAAAGCCCAGCACTGGCAGGACTCCTGTGGGAAAACAAATTCCAGCTGAGCCAGACACAATCCAGCAGGTCTGGGGTGTGGGAGGGATTTTGGGTGATGACATTGCAGGGATCAGGGCTCTGCCAGGGGTGTCAAGTCTTGGCTGAAAACCCTTTTTGGCCTAAATTGGGCTGGAACAGCAGGTTTGGTGCCTCCCCGAGGGGGTCCAGGTGTCCCACTGGGGTGTCCCCTCCCACCATCGGGATGTGGGAGCTGGGACAGAGTGGCATTGCAGTTTTGGGGGTTTTGTTTTGGTCCAGGAATGTCCTTTGGGGTGTACCAGCATTTCCTGCTGCTTAGGCAAGTGGGGCCAAAGGGAGCCCCCATTCCTGGCTTCATTTTGGTTGTTTCCCTGTGGTGGGGATGCTGGAAGTGGTGGTGGAGCTGTTGATGGCCCCTGGCTCTGCAGTTTGTTTGAAGTACCTACAAAGACCTTTCCCAAGTTGGAGCAGGCTGGGGGTGTATGGGTTGTTGGGAGGAGACAGAACCAAAGGATATTTCTGGGATATAGGAAGGAATATATTCCAAAGGATATTCCATCATGCTCAGAATATAAAGTGGGGAGAAAAAGGAGGGATTGGGGGGTGATGGTGTTGGTCATCCAAGTCACCATTCCCTGGGATAGGGCCTGTTCTCCTGAAGGTGCTGAACACCTGCCTGCTTGTGGGAAGCAAGGAATTAATTCCTTGTTTTTCTTTCCTTGTGTTGCACAACTTTTGCTTTCTTTATTAAGCCGAAGTCTTTATCCTAACCACCAGTTTTCAGCTTTTACCCTCCTGATTCTTCCCTGCTCCGGCTGGTGGGAGAATCCAGTGGCTGCATGGTGCTCAGTCTGGCTGGGCTTAAACCACCACACCCAGGGCTTTGGGCTGGCTGAGGAGTCCCCAGCTCTGCTCTGACCACTCTCATTGCTGTTCCCAGATCTGGATGCCCGTCCCTGGGATTTCCAGGCAGAGGAGTGTGCCCTGCGTGCCAGCATCGAGCGCTTCAACTCGCGGCGCTACGACCGCGCCCACGGCAACCCCGACTTCGTGCCCGTGGATAACTGCCTGCAGAGCGTGCTGGGCCAGCGTGTGGACCTGCCCGAGGATTTCCAGGTCAACTACGACCTGTGGCTGGAGAGGGAGGTCTTCTCCAGGCCCATCTCCTGGGAGGAGCTGCTGCAGTGATGGACGCAGGGAGGCAGGATGGGTTGCTTGGAGAGCTCGAGGCTGACGTGCTCTCAGGGCAGGGCAGCGAGGTTTGGGGGGTCTGTTGGTGGCTGCGCTGTTGTGGTGGGCTTGGGAAGAGGATGGAACTGGGGGGTCCTTGCTGAGACCACATCCTGCCCCTCTGCCTCCTTCCAGGCTCATCCCAAAGCTGAGGGTGCCCTGGGGGTTTCCTGTTTGGGGGGGATCTCTGCCCACCCCATGCGATGCTTTCAGAGGCACCACCCTTCCCGTGCCCCCCCAGCCAGGGAGGGGGAGCAGGTGGCAGTGTGGGAGTGGGGTCCTTGAGTGGGACACCAGGCTGGCCCTGCCCAGTCCCTCTGGGGGATTATGGGGCCTGTGGGGGCTTGAGGGGCCAGGGTGGCCTCCCCTCACCCCACGAGGGGTGGAGGAGCTGTACATATATTATATATATTTGGTGATACCTCTGCCCCGAGCGTGGCTGGGCTCTGTCTGTGTCCCTGTCTGTCCTGCCTGGAGTTGGGCTGGGATGAGAGTTCCTGATCTCATGTCCTTGTCCCCACTCATCCCTCAAACCCTGGGGGTACCTGGCCCCTCACCAGAAGGTTTAGTCTTACCTTGCACCCAGGTCTGTTGGTTGGGGGGGCTGGTGGCCTTGGGGGGAACAGGTTCTCACAGGCATTGCCTGTCCCATTCACTGAACCCTCCCCCAGCTCTGTCCTGGGATTTCTGACACCACTGTGGTGTTACCACTGGGATTTTCTTTGGTCCCTGCTCCCAGTGGAGGATCTTGAGACCAAATCCTGGCAGAGCTCAGCCTTGCACATTGCCTGGCCTCAGTTTCCCTGGCAGAGAGGCAGCAGCAGCCCTGGGGGATGAAATCCTGGGGGATTCACCCTGATTTGAGGCAGGGGTTTGTAGAGGTGGCTGTGGGCAGAGGAAGTCTGGGACAGCACCAATTCCACCCCATCACCTGCTGGGATTCTGTGCCTGTGGAGCTCCAGGAGTGAATCCAACTGTGGGGATGCTCAGCCCCAGCCCTGGGAGCAGCAAACTCAGCCTTATGAGACATCAGAGAAACTGTGGGCTCTGCATGGATGGGAATGGGCCCTTAATCCGTGCCTGGAGCTGTCCCCATCCTGCCCTCTTCCCCCTCAGCCAGGGGTGCCATCCACCTGGAGCTCTGGATCCATCTGGATGCCCAGTGCTGCACCCTGACCTCGTGCTCCTGTGGGCACACAGAGCCAGGGTCTGGATGGGTCTCCAGGAGAGGCACAGAGAAGGAAATGCCCTGGCTTGGTTTAAGGATTTGGAGTAAAACTCCTGCTCAGCCTGCTCTTCACCCATGGACCCACTCAGGACACTGCAAACCCACCCAGCAAAGCTCCCTCAGCACCACTTTGCACCCCAGTAACCCCCTGACCGTGGTTTAGAGGGAAACTCCGTGGTGCTGCTGGGCTGGGATGATCCCAGAGGGCTTTTCCAACCCCAAGGACTGCAGCACTCTGATTGTGGCTGGGATGTTCAGCAGCCCAAACCTCGTCCCTCATTCCACATTCCAAGAGAGCATCAGGTCCTGGCAAAGCCCAGCTCTCAGTGGGAGACAAATGGATTTTATCCTCCTTAGGACGGAGCTTTTAAATGGGATTTCTGGGGCACTTTGGATTTTCTTACTGCTCTCCTCATCCTGAACCACAGAGCACTGCAGGATGTGCCCCCAGGGTGCTGCCAGGGCTGCACCCACCCCTGGCACCCACCTGGGTGCCCCCAGCACCATCCTGACCCCCAAACCCCATCCCAGCACCAGAACAGGCATGAGGAGCCTGTTGGGAGTCTCCATCCCCAGCTCCCTGGCTTTATAGAGCTGCTGGAGCCATAATTAACTTAGGAAAAATGTGGTTTATTGTTTAGAAATGAGTAAGAAAATCCCCACCGGTGGGAGGGGGTGTGAGATGTCCTGGGTGAGGGTGGGCAGCCCTGGGCTGCCTCCTGGGGCACCCACTGTGGCCAGGCTGTGCCCAGGGTGCCAGGGCTTGGCTGAAAACCTTGGGGTTTGGCCCAGACTGGGCTGGAACAGCAGCTTTGGTGCCTCCCCGAGGGGGTCCAGGGGCCCCACAGGGGTGTCCCCTCCCATCAGGATGTGGGGCTGGGGCAGGGGGACATTGCAGATTTTGCAGGGAGGGGGTTTGGCCCGAGGGTGTCCCTGGGGCTGTGCCAGCATCTCCGGGTGCTGGGGTGAGCAGGGGCGTTCCTGGCTTCATTTTTTGGGGTATCCCTGCAGTGGGAGAGGTCACAGTGGGTGAAGGCAGGGAACAGGACACGCTGGCACTTGGGGGGACTCGGGGACCCCCCCCTGGGGACCCCCAGAGCAGATGAACCACGTTGGATATGTTGAGGTGCCCCCTCCCCCAACTCTGGCCTTAGAGATACCACCAGGAGTGTGCAGAACCCTGCAAAATGCAGAACTCCCCACCTAAATGGCCCAGTTGTGCCCCCAGCACCCCAGCTGGAGCCCCTGGGAGGGTTCCTGCCTGCTGGGGTTCAAACTCCTTCCTGAGGGGTAACAGGGTGACCCCCCCAGGGAAACTGCCTTTAATTTGGGATGCTTTATTGTGCCAGGGCCTTAATTCTCCTCCAAGAGGGACCAGAACAAGCTGTGATGCTCTTGGGGGGCTTTGGGGCTCCTTGGCCCTGCCCCAGTACCCCCCAGTACCAGCAGCTGTCCCAGTTCAGTCTTCCCAGTATGGGACTGGGAGAGGAAGAGCCCAGTTTCTGCCATTGCTCATTGTGCTGGGCAGGGGGTGAGCGGCCAAATTTCAGCTGGGGAGGGGAGAATTGCCCCCAAAACGCTGCTGCCCTGGTGCTCCCCCCACGGGCACAGTCCCCTCCTCAGCCCCAGCCACGGCTGGCAGTGCCCAGGAACCCCCGGGAATCCCCATCAAACCCAGTCCCTGAAGGTGCTGGGAGGGCTCAGGAAATTTGGGGAGCCGTTTTCGGGATCCCGAGCTGCCAGTGCCAGCCCTGCTGGGGCAGTCTGGGTTTGGGGGCGCCTCTTTTTCCTCCCCACAGCCCCCCTTTGGCCCCTCTCAGCGGGGGTGGGGGGCAGCGACATCGCGGCGGGTGCGGGAAGCTCGGGGTTTGCAGAGAGGGGTGAAGGTGACCCCACCAGCCTGACCCCCCTCCCTGCTGCCGGGGGTGGGGGACACACTCCGGGGGGACGAGGGCTCCGTGTCCATCCCGCTCTGGGGGGGATCATGTGGCCCAGTTCAGGAGGCTCCCGGCCCCCTCTTTGCTCTTCATCCTCAGTGGCATCAGGGTGGGCGCCTTGTAGTCGTGCTGGGCGGGCGGCTCGAACGGGTGGGGGGCCAGGCCCGGGGGGGGCAGCCCGTGCAGGGAGTAGAGGCTGTTGATGCCGGGGTGGGGGCCCGGGGAAGCGGGAATGCCCACGAAGCCGTTGCTGGGAGCGGGGGGATACGGGGACATGCAGGGGGACGGGATGGGCTCGGGGGGCAGCAGCCCCGGGGGGCTCCCAGGGCTCGGCCAAAGGTTGTTCTGCAGCTAAAATAACAAAAACAACAACAACAAAAAGAAGCTGAAAAATAAGGGGGGGGGACATCACGCCACCATCATTCCTCCCATTCTGCCTTAGATCCCACTGCCCCCCTTCAGGATTCCTCTTATCCCACCTGTGATTCCTCTCACCCCTGTTGGATTCCCCTCATCCTCTCTTCTGATCCCCCCACCCACAGGGTGCAAAGGGACTGATGTCTTTGCTCCGTTTTCTGGCCTTGGGGGGTCGAATCCTGGTTGAAATACTCCCCCCCGGGAGAGTTTGGCTTCAGGGATGCGCATGAAGTTGAGTTTTAAATTGTTTTTATGCTTTTCGATACTGGGGGCAGGAAGCACAGACGGATGGGAGAGAGCTAAAGGGGATCTTCAGGAGGAACACCCCAAAACCTGCCCCAGAGTGGGACACGCATCTTCCTGCCTGTGACAAAATGCGATCCTCCCTCTTTTCCAGCCCGGGCCGTACTTCTCCCAAGGGTGGCTAAAGCCGTGGGGGAGAAGGGGCAGGAACGAGTGATGTGGGGCAGAAGGGGCAGGAACGGGTGATGTGGGGCAGAAGGGGCAGGAATGGGTGATGTGGGGCAGGAGGGGCAGGAATGGGTGATGTGGGGCTGGAGGGGCAGGAGTGGGCAATGTGGGGCAGGAGCGGGTGATGTGGGGCAGAAGGGGCAGGAACGGGTGATGCGGGGCAGGAACGGGTGATGTGAGGCAGGAGGGGCAGGAGTGGGTGATGGGGAAAAGGGGCAGGAGCGGGTGATGTGGGGCAGGAGC
>WBNO01017536.1:168391-192223 GCA_013400575.1 Peucedramus taeniatus
AGCCCCACAGCCAGTCACGTGCGTCCTTCCAGGCACTTCGTTAACCCTCTAATCCCAAATCCTGCCCCGCCGGGGACACTTTCCCGCGTGGGTCAGATCCCTCCAGCCCCAAGGCAGGGGGACCCTGCTCCCCCCCCTGCGCTCCCAGGATCTCCCAGCTACAGCAAACGCCCAGGGCACATCTTTGATTTCAAACTTCATCCCTCACTGCTGATAGCAGCAAGAAATACCAGGCAGGGGAGAAACTTCCATCTTCCTGACACTCCCTGGGTTTATTTTCCCCTTCACAAGCTCTACAGAGTCCATTTGTGGCCTTTCTCTCCCCAAAGCCAGGGCTGAGGCCTGGGTGGGGTTGGTTCAGGGATGGTGGTGACCCTGGGACAAGGGATGCAGGGATGATGGTGACCCCAGGACGTGGGAGCCGGGATCTCACAGCGTCCCTGGAGCAGCCCCTGCTGTGGCTGGTGGCTCCCAGCACCAAGGGGGTCCTACCCTGCTCCCCCTGTGTCCCTGCTGATGCTTCCACACCCCAGGATTTGGATTGCCTCATCCCAGCTTGAGTATGGCCTTGGCATCAGGCACTGGTGTGGATCAGAGCTTGGACTTCTTTGTTCCACACTTTCTCTGCATTTTGCTCCTCTGCTTGCCAGGGCTGGGGGAGGATACAGCTTTGGGGGTGTTTGTGTGCAAAATAAGGAGAAAGATCTGCAATTCAAAGGCTTGGAGAAGGAGCTAAATAAGGGGCCTGGAGAACTAAGTGGAAATCTGAGGGGTGAAGTTTTACCCCTCCATTTGCTGTTTTTTCCCTGTGCACAACACTTTGAGTTCATTCTTGGGTACCACTCCTTGCTCCAGGTGTATGAAAAAATAACCTGCAGGTATGGGGGCTGTGGGGGGGGATGAGCTGCATGTGAGCAGCAAAAGGAGGTGGAGAGGAACCCAGGGGATCCAAGGTGTGTGATGTTAGACAGCAGAACAAGGGGATAACACCGACCATAAATAACATTATTGCTCTCACTGGTGGTGCCGGGGCAGGACTTTGTTTCCCAGGCACAGGGAAAATCTGGAATCACAAGAAAATCTCATTTCAAGGAGTTTCTGATACAAGGTTGGGATTGATGTGTTGTTTGGTCATTGGAAAAGCTGTTGTTGCTGCAGGAGTGATGGACTTGTGGTGTAAATCACAGCTGGATTTTCCAGCCCTGCTCGTGGAAACTGCATTTGTGAGAAGTGCTGGGTTGTGATCCTGGACTCAAAATTATTCCTTCAGAATCCTGTGAGGGGTTGGCTCTGCACAGAGGGGTCTGAGCATGCAATGCCCCCTCTTTAAACATTATTTTAGCCTGATTCAAACCAGTATCAAAACAACAATTATTTTTTGCCACTGCTGAATAAAATTCTAAGTTTTTATAAATTAACGTAGTGGCCTTTCAAGGAGCTGCAGGAATAAATCAGTTTAAACCCTTTGGGCTGCTTTAAAAGAGGATCTGGCTCCCTCCTTGCAGGGTGGGCACCCTTTAATGCCCGTGATGCTCCCTGTGCATCCCGAGCCTTCCCTGACACCTTCCCCAGCTGGAGCTGCCAGGATTTTCCCTGTTTGACTGTCCACAGCTCACAGGGTGCTGTAAATTATGGCTAAATAGGGAGTAGGAGGCCTCTGGCTCACAACAGGTCATTAAATATTATTAAACGTAACATAACTCCTGGAAAGGCTTGTTAGTTTTTAAGGTTGCTCTCCCAGTTTTACTGCAGGCATTGAAAGGGATTTGACAGCAGAGGGATGAGTCTGTCCACGTGTGCTGCTCTAGGACAGGCTGGGTTAGGATGTGCTGCTTTTCCAGGCTCCAGAGGTTGCTGGGACCCTCCTGGGCAAGTGGAGAGGTCTTGGGCAGGTGGGATTTGGGGTGTTTGGAGCTGAAGGCAGCATGAGGTGTGTGAGATTTTGGGGGGGGTTTGTGTTGATTCCTGGAGCTGCAGAGGAATTTGGTTCTTCTGTGGGCAGGATGAGGACCGGGACCCCCGGGATCTCCTTCTGAACCTGCCACCAACCCTGTGCCCTGTTCTCTCCTGTGTGCAGAGCCAGAGCAGGGTGCCTCATTCTCCTGGATTTGGGAATGTCTTGGGTGCTTTGGGGAAAGGCTGAGGAGTGGCTGCCCCTTCCTGGGGCACCAGGGGTGGGTGTCAGTGTGGGACTGCCTGGAGCAGGGAGGTCCCTGTGGTGCTCCTGATGCTCGCTGGGGTTTGTTTTCCATGGATCAGCTTATTTTTGGGCAAAGAATGATCCCACCAACTTGAAAAGCTTCCAGGAGAAACTTTTCCCAACGTCACAGCGTCCAACTCCATCTCCGTAAGGGGAAGAGCTGCTGGCTCCACTCTTGCATGGAAATGACCTTTTGTGGCTCAATTTTAATTGGATCTTCCACCAAGTGAGCCTCACCAGAGAGCCACCAAGAGTGGCAGGAGGACTCTGATGGGATCCTCTGTGGGGAAAAGCTGGTTTTGCTTTGTCTCCTGCTTGCTGGGAGGATTTTTCCCTCCCTTTTCGCATCCCTTTTGCTTTCTCGTCGTCTCCAGCCATCCCTGAGCGCTGCCTCTCCTCCCCCGGGGCCGCGGGATGTCGCAGAAGAGCTCTGCAGGGGGCCGGGAGGCTTTGCAGAGCTCTGTGGTTTGTAGGAACATCCCTGCTCAGCCAAGACTCCGCAGCGTCACCCGGAGCCTCGGGAATGCTGGCGGGGGATGGAGCCTTGCCTGGTGCACTGGGAATGGCTTCTCCTTCCCCAAGGTCACATTTCCCCTCCCAACCTGAGGGTCAGGGAGGGTAGATGAGGACCAGCAGCCGACGTCCAGGTCCAGCTTTTCCTCAAGGGGAAATAAAAAACCCTCAAGGGTTTTATTATTTTTGGCAGTTTAGGAAGAAAACCCGTTCCTGGGAGGCTGTGGAGGAAAAGCTCTGGGTTCCTCTGGAGAGCAGGGAGGCAGCTCAGCTCAGCTCGGTGTGGCTGTGACACAGGAGCTTCAGGGTCGTGGCAGGAGGGGCAGTCTGGGGACAGCTGTCCGAAGGGTGATCAGGCACTGCAGGCCCCTCCCGCCTGCAGCATTCCCGGCTCTGTTGGGTGTTTCCTGACCGAGCTTGGAGCAGGGCTTAGAGGATGATCTCCAGCTCTGCTGCTCCTCTCAATCCCAGGCAAAAAAAAATTCCTGTTTCTTCTCAGCCTGGGGAAGCACCATGTGTGGGCAAAATGATCTGGAACAGCAAGACAAAGGCCATTCCCTCTGTCTTTAAGGGATGGGCATTTGGGGGATACCCATGGGGTCCTTCCCTTGCCTGGGGAAGTTGTGGGACTCAGCCAGGATTCAGCGGGTCACACTCCTGCTCTTCTGCTGTTCTTCCAAGGCTGGACTGCTCCAGGACCTTCCCCTGCTCCCAGGGAGACCCATCCCCAGGGAGATCCATCCCAGAGAGATCCATCCCCAGGGAGATCCATCCCCAAGGAAATCCATCCCCAGGGAGATCCATCCCCAGAGAGATCCATCCCCAGGGGGATCCATCCCCAGGGGGATCCATCCCCAGAGAGATCCATCCCCAGGGGGATCCATCCCAGGGGGATCCATCCCCAGAGAGACCCATCCCCAGGGAGATCCATCCCCAGGGAGATCCATCCCCAGAGAGATCCATCCCCAGGGGGATCCATCCCCAGGGAGATCCATCTCAGGGGGATCCATCCCCAGGGGGATGCACTCCTGGGGGTTCCAGTGGGATCCTCTGCTTTGTTTGGGCACATCCCAGCCCCTCTCTGTCCCAGGGACACCCATCCCTGTCCCCCTCTGTCCCAGGGATGCCCATCCCGGCCCCGGTCACTGGAGGGAATCTCTGCCCTTCCTTAGGTTTGGTTTTCCCAAACCCTGCAGTCTCAGCCTTGGTCTTTGTCCATCTGCAGGTCCCTCTCCACCTCCCAAACATCCCCAACCCCTTTGATTCCTCGTGTCTGACTCGCTGCACAGCTTCATCCCAAGCTACCGTCGGGTTTTGTTCAGGGATGTGCGCGTTGGTGGCAGGAAAAATTACTGAGTTCCCCCAGGCGAATCATAAAGTAATTTTTATACGTATTTTATATTGAGAGAAAAAAATCCCTTGCTGGTCAGAAGGCTGTTCTGGGTGAGGGAGTGGGAGCTGGGACTGGAAAGCCACTGGGATCCCAGAGCCAGGCTGGATTTGTTGTTTTCCGAGGCTGACGAGGCAGGGAACGATCCTGACTCCACAAAATCAAATGTACAAACACAAATATCCACCCACCTGGAACCACCGTGCCCCTGGGTCACACACGTGTTTTACAGGCATCTGAAGAGGTTTAGGGACTATAAATTAGATATTTGTATTATATTATAAAATACGTTAATCCAATATGCTAATACTTGCTATAAATAGCTATATTTATATAGATATTTATATTTTATTAAAAAGATATTTGTTTATATATATAAAAGATATTAAAATATATATAATATATATTATATAAATAGTATAGTACATATATATTAATAGTNTTTAAAATAAATTAATTAAAATATTAATTATGTAATATTTTTATTTTATATATTTTTAATATTTTTCTATCCTGGGAGATATTTAAGGCCAGGCTGGACAGGGCTTGGAGCAACCTGGGTTAGTGGAAGGCATCGCTGCCATGGCAGGGGGTGAAGAGAGATCAGCTTTAAACCATTCCATGATTCTGTAATTCTGTAATTCCATATTAATACATGCATATTTATCTAGAATAATATTTAAATATTAATTCATATTTATATAAATATACATATTTATAGCTGTTCTGGTATATTTCCTAAGAAGTTAATCCTATGCAAATATAATTCCAGTTTTGCCCAAAACCAGAGTATTTCCATGTTAGTTTATGTTTGTTAGCAGCACACTGACACTAAAATCATGGAATTTTGTGTCTGGATGACTGGAAGATGAGGATGAGCATGTGGAAATCACATGGAAATAACTGCATAAATCCTAATTTTGTATAAATTCATGATGATTGTGTAGTTTATACGTACAAAGCATGTGGCTGCAGCAAGGGGTGATAACAGATGGACACAGCACTGGAAGGGAGAGAATTTTTCCAGGAAAACAGCGAATTTCGTAAAAATTCAATTTTTAGCAATTTTCCTTCATTGTCTTTGGTGTTGTTGAAATCTCGATGTTCCTGGTTTTGTGCCGGTGCTGGCTCCGGAGCAGCATTTGGTGTCAGACCGTGCCGTAAATTAACGATGGCAGCAACAATCGGGGAAGCGAATCCCGTGAAAACAAACGGGACGGGATTCACCGGGCGGGAGCGCCGAGCTCGGCGCTTTCGTTTTCTGCTGCATTGCGAGGAGTTTTCCTTTGATTTTCAAGGACTTTTCCTTTGCTTTTCAAGGAGAAAGATTAGGGGGAAATAAAAGAAAAGACAATAAATATTAATAGTAGTTTAGCCCCTTTCAAACCTGTATCAAAACAATTTTTTTGCCGCTGCTGGATAAAATTCTAAGTTTTTATAAATGAATGTAGTGGCCTTTCAAGGAGCTGCAGGAATAAATCAGTTTAAATCCCTTGGGCTGCTTTAAAAGAGGATCCAGTTCCCTCCTTGCAGTCTGAGAATTCCAGCCCTGGGTAATTTGGGCCCATAAACTGAATTTTACACCGCGAGGCAGAGGGGACTCCGTGGATCCCTTCTCCCGTCGTCATCCCGGTGCTGTGCTGGATTTTTGCTTTAATAAGGAAAGATTGGTGCTTCATCCCTGTGGGGAATTTCCAGATTGCTTTGGGAAGTACTTCAGGATGGCAAGTTCGGGCTTGTTTTCCTTCCAGCTGCTCCAAAAATATATATTCTATAAAAAATAAGGGTGGAAGTGAAGCCTGGAAGCGGCAGCGAGCCGAGCCGGCAGTGGGTGGGATTCAGGAGAGATGCTGGGCTGGAAGTTTATGTTTATTAATGTTTATGCCATTAAACCCAGTAAAAGCTGTGGAACTGGGAGCAAAATGGTTCTTTTGACTCCTAAAAACCTGATAGTGCTTGGAAAATCAGGAAAGCAGCTAGGGATTAAAGGGAATTTATTCCATCTATAATAGAAGGGAATTTATTGTAATATTTGCTTTGCTGGGAAGGGGTAGGATTTGAATCCTTTTGAGCTTTTAATTTTAACCTGTTAAGAGTTGTAAGTCTCAAATATTGGCGTTAAATTAAGTGGGATCACTTTGGATTTAAGATCCACAGAACCAGGAGCAGGATCCAGCCTTTGGATTAACACGGCAGCTGGAGAAATGGGTGTAAATCAGAGTAATTTGGGTGTTATGTGGATTTATGCTTCCTATGGGATGTACAACAGCCTGGTTTGGGGGAATTAATTCCTGGGGAGTGGGGGGGAATTTATTCCCTGAGGGGAATAAATTAATTTATTCCCATCATTAGTGCAGGGCTGGGCTGAGCCTCTTGCTCTGGGCTCCATTATTTCGAGTTTCCATGCCATTACCATGGGCAGAGTTTGAGTTTTATCTGGAAAATGGCTGGAAAATGGTGGAAATTGGGGGGAAAAAGCAAAAGGGAGGTGATGATTTGGGAGGGCTGGGGGAAATTTAGCCCCTGGCTCTGCAGTTTGAAAGGACTGAAACAACTCTGTGATCCAGGGAGGGATCGGGGATAAATCCGAGCTGTTCCCAAAATCGGCTTTGTAGGAACAAACGCGTCCGGCTCTGGCTTCCCCTGCTCATTTGGGATCCGTGGAGCTGGGGTTCAGCACCCCCTTATTCCCACCCACGGGGGAGCAGGACCCTCACGGTGCCTGGGGATATCCCAGGATGATTCCCCCACCCCGAGGGTTCATTTCCCCCGGAGCTGATCCCGTGCTGTGCCGGGGATCCCGAATTGCTCTGGTGAGGGCCCCGATCCCAATCCAGCTGCCACCAAGGAAAACCCCAATTCCCCCTGAGATTTGCAAGCAGAGCTGGTCAAAGCCCTTCCTCTCCCCAGGGGATTGATGGATTTATTCATCCCATTCCCTAATGAGCCACTTCCAGATCCCAGTAAATTATACGCACCGGGACGGATGAAATCTTGCTCCATAAATCAGATCTGAGGCTGCCAAGCTCTGCCTGCATCATTATCCCGGCAAGTTTCGGAGATCCCAGGTATCGCTGCCTCCTTTGCAAATCCCAATAAATCTGGGAGTAATCACTCCTGACAGAGAGGCAGCAAAAGCACCGGAAAACATTTTCTTCCCTTAAAAAATGTAAGTGGAAAATTTATTGCACGGAAAGAAAAAGTTTTCCCCGGAAAGTCTGTAGCAAACAGCAACGTGAGGAACTCCCTGGGGCCAAGCCAGCGGGATGGCATCACCTTGGGATTCTTGGGATAAATTCACAGCAGCTCCTAAAAATTAAGGAAGATTTTTTCTTGGGGTGAAACAAGAGAAAAGAAATAAAGCCGAGTGTCTCCAAGTGTGTCCCGAAAGGACAGTGGAGCCAGCGCTCTGGAGTCTGCTGCCTTCTGGTTTGTGTTTAGCCTTTGGAAAAAAAAATTCCCCCACTGCACACCTCCTTTTTCCTAGAGGGAAGATTGATTTTATTAACTGGCCAACACCTGAAAGTAATCGGGATTTTTTTGGTGGCGGGGGAAGGAGCAGTCCCGGGGCTCTGCAGGGGCAGAGCTGTGTTTTCCCACTGCTCGTGCTTCCAGACAGACGTGGAATGGAGCTCACATGGGCTCTCCACCACTGCAGGCTGGTTTGGGGGGTGCTGGATGTGTCCCCATCCTCACAGTCCCATCATGGACCCAACACCAGGGGACAAAATGCTCCTCTTTCCAAGGGGAAACTGAGGCACGTGGCTGTGGCATGGGTATTAGGAGTTGCAAATACCCCCCCAATTCTCCTTTTGCTGGTTTATTGGTGGATTGGGAACTTTTGGGTGGCTTTACACATGGAGAAACCAGAGAAGGGGAGGTGGACCCCAAGGAACCCCTTCAAGCATCCCAGGGAGTGTTTCCCTCCTTCCCATGTGCTTCCCACTCCTCCCAGCTTTGCAGAGCGTTCTGCTTTCCCCACAGGCACATCAGCAGGAGCTCTTGTTTTCCCATAACAGGATTGTCCACAAAAGGACTTCAAGGGATCAGGCTGGTGGTGATGTCTGTGCCTGTCAGGATGAATGAGAGGTGACAGCGCCGAGAGCACCACGGGAGCCGTGCAAAAACCAGATGGGCTGCCAGGGGCTCTTCCTTCCCACTGCCTGTTCCATCTGCCCCAGAGCCCAGTGTGGAGGGGTCGGCTCCGTCAGGGTGGGTGAGCAGCAGGGAAGAGCAGGAAGGAGCAGGGAAAGGGGAGCTTGAAGTGTCCAACAGCTCAGAGCGATGGATGGATGGATGGATGGATGGATGGATGGATGGATGGATGGATGGATGGATGGATGGATGGATGGATGGATGGATGGATGGAAGGAAAGAGGAGGATGAAGGCTGTGAAAGAGACAGGGTTGGGCAAGAGCTGAGCGCAGAAGCATTTCAGCATTGCTGGGTTGGAGGATACTTCTACTCTGAGTTATTTGGGTTTAAGGCCATGGTGGTCCCATGGAACACACATTGTGTGGAGACTTGTCCCTCAGGGACTCATCAAGCTCAGGAGGCCTTGGTCCTGCAAAGCCAGCACTGCTTCTGGCCTTCTCGGAGGGGAACTGTGCCCAGCCAGCTCCGTGTTCCTGCAGAACCCTGGAGGAGCCCCAAATCCAGCACGGATCCTCATCCGTGTCAATGGATGACCCAAACCAAACCAAACCCAGCAGTGCTGGGAGGGACATTGAACAGGTCTGGAGAGCCGAGTGGCCTCTCCTGGGGACAACTCTGTAACTGCCGTGGCCAAATCCACGTTGGGCCACGGTGTGACCACTGTGTGCCACCATCCCCATGGCTCTGTGGGGACGCCTTCCCCCCCGGGGCCTGGCTGTAGGGACAGAGTCAGGATTCCTGACTCCTGGGTTTCTCCACGCCTTCTGCCATCAGCGCCTCATCTCCGGATCCCAGTGCCCCTGTGCTCTGTCCCCGGAGTGACCTCTCTGACCCGACCCAAAGGTCTCCTTCGCTTCCTTCGTGCTCGGCCAAGGCTGATAAGGGGAACCAGAAACAGCTTTGACCTTTCAACCACAAATCCCCCTGCGAGGAGCCCAAGCTGTTCCGCATCTCAAAGGCTCCTTGATAGGAAACAAAACCCCTGTGCTGCTGAACTTTTAAGGAATTTCACCCCAAAAAAACCTCTAAAGCACCCAAAAACGGCCCCGCCGAGGAGCATGGGGCGGGTTTAACCCTGCTGAGGAGTGGGGCCAGCACGTGTGATGTGTGGGAGGTGCCGTGGGCTGATCAGTTGTCTGGAGTGTTGGTCTGGTGCTTCCTTCCCTTTTCTTTCCCATCTCTCCTTTTCTCTGGGCTGCTGTGCTCACCCCCAGACACCCACTGATGGGGTACAAAGGTTTTTGGGACACTTGGCACCTCCTTTGCTCTTCTCTGAGGGCGAGAGACCTCGATGGTGCTGAGGCCTTTACCTCTGCCAGCCCCAGGACTGGGGACAGACAGACCCCTTGGTGTCCCTGTCCAAGGCTGGAGCTGAAACATGGGGAGTCAGAAAATTAACTTAGAGTAGAAATTAATTTTTAGATTTAGATGAAATGGGCAGTTTTCATTTAGTCTGTAACTTGCTGTGCTCACAAAGATTGGCAGAGATGAACAAAAGGATGCAAGGTGATCTTTAATGTCCCTTCCAACCCAAACCACCCTGTGATTCTGTAATTTCAGCAGATACAGGATGTGCCTATGGAAGCAAAGCTCCATCCTCACTTTGTTTCCCATCCCAAAGCAGCACAGTCCAGCTCCAGGACATTCCCTGCTCCTTGCTCAGGGAGGGAGGATCACACTGGGTCACACTGTGATAGGGAGGTGATGGCTGGAGGTGTGGGAGCTCCTTAATTGCTTTGAGCAATTAATTGGTAGAAACACAGCAGCCGGGGATGCGTTGCCTCGGCAAAGGGATTGTGCTCCCTCCGAGGGGATGGGGCAGCGTTCCCATGTCCCAGTGGCTGTTTGGCCCCTGGGAAATGGATTAAAGCTCTGGGGACCACATGTCCCTCACTTGGGGTGGACGTGAGCTGTGTGTGAGCTCCTGGGGTGGAGGAGAACTGTGTGCCCTGAAGCTTTCCCCAAACACATCCCACTTGCTTTCCATGCCTTCATCTTTTCCAGGGTGTTTATCAAGAAGAACTCCACTTCCAGGTGAGGAAAAGCCCGAATCCCTCAGGATCAGGCCCTAAACACCAGCAGGTTCCCTGTATTGCCTCTGTTACTAACTCTGTGTTTTCCCTGCTGTTGCTTAACCCCATTAATGGGATCTGAGCCGGTTCAAAGCCTCCAGAGCAGCAGGGGGGAAAGCTCAGAGCAATAAGTGGAGGCGACCTCTGCCAAATTGGAGCAAGACTTGCCTTCCTCCTGCTGCCCAAACAGCCCACAGCATTTTCCCATTAAACCCCGGTGCCCAGAGTTATTGGGGAAGAAGAAAGAGCCAGGACCAGCCCCTCCTGCATGGGACCAGGGTGAAAACCTTCTGGATCTGGGGGTAAGGACACAGCAGCCAGCCCAAGGCATGGGAGAGGATGCTCCTGGAGGGGTCACTCAGAGAACCCCGATCCCAGGATGTGGAGCCTGTTGGAAAGTCATCAACTCAGGTAATTTGGGGGAAAATGAGTGTTTTAGAGAGGTGGGTCTGGGAAAATATGCTGTGGTCTGGGCACCACATTCCTCATGGGAAATGGGAAGGATGGGCCATTCTGGGTGAAAAGGGTTGATTTGTGATTTTCTTTTTTGTTGCTGCTCCTTCTGAGCCTCTTCAGCAGGGGTTCCCACCCCAGCTCAGCTGTGCAGAACCCAAAAGCTGGAGGGAGGAGCTGGAACAGGGACCCACGTGGGGGAGGGAGCTGGGGATGGAACCCCTGGTGCTGGGCACTTGGGAGGGGCACAGGACCCTGAGTTTGGGGTCTTGGGGGATCCTGTGGGGTGGAGGGGGCTCTGTAAGAGGTGTTTTCATTGGGGCAGAGGTTCTCAGAGCACAGACATTAAATTTTAGCCTTTAGGGAGCACGTATTTGGGTCTGACACTGCTAATTTGGGTAACAGATCCCAGCACATCTAGTCCCAGGCTGATGGAATTACTCCATGAGCAGGATCTGACCTGCACCAACAACCCTCCTTCAGCATCTCTGCCTGACCCCATCCTCCCCTGCTCCTGCGGTTTTCTCCTGGCCCTCTTTTTGGGAGGACATTGCTTGGGGAAGAGGAAACGGAGTCCCCCCTGCTCCCGGGGCCACGTGTGACTGCTGGGATGGGGTTTAATGGGTCCCAGGCGCGGCTCCCGCTGCCCCTTCCCTTCAGCTCGTGGGGGGAACCAAATCCAACAACCTTGCCCCGGGCATGAGCTCAGCGAGGCTTTCCCGGCGCTGCCGCCCCTTCCGCAGGAGCAGTCACGGCTGTTAGGGCAGCAGAAGGTCCCTCTCTGTGCCCGCGCTCCCCGAGGGGCTGGGAAGGGTCATCCCATCCTCCCAGCCCCGCTGGAGCCGCGCCTGGGGACTGGGAAGAGGACAGAGGTGCTCGAGGGAGGGTAATTGGCAGCAGGAGTGAGGAGGTTGCTGCAGCATCTTTGTTTTGCTCTCCATCCCTCCCGCACTGCCCGTCTGACCACGGGAGAGGGTACCCGGAGGGGATGCTCAGGAGGGGTTTTGGGGCATCCCCACACCCCTGCCCTGCAGAGCATCCCCTGGGAATGCTGTCCTGAGGAGGAAGGTGCAAAGATGGCTCTGTGTCCCTCCAGCTCGCAGTAATTTCATGAATCCTTTCATTCAGAGGAGGCTCCACACCAGCATTCATTGATCCCGTGGGGGTTGCACGGTCCTCCAGGCTCAGATCCATCCACTGACTCCAGCAGGGCGGGCTCCCAGCCCAGCCTGGATCCATCCGTTCACTTTTGCCCATGAAAGCAGCCACGTCTGGGCAGGGGCACAGCAGCTCACAGCTGCTCAGCTGCTCCCCAGGAAGGAGTGGGGATTCTATCCAACCCCCAAAGGGAGATTTGCCCTCCCTGGGTGGGAGAGAGAGCATTTCCTACAGGAAGAAAAACTCACCTGGAATCAGCCTATTTTACTATAATAAATGCTGAAATCACTTTAGTACCAGGAGTGTGTTCTCATTTCTAACAAGATCCATCATCCCCCTCCTTTGCTTCCTGCTGGGACTCCCCACCTTGATGGGGCTCCACGAGCTGCAAACCCCCCTTCTCCATCCCAAAGCCTGGCTCTCTGCTGCTCCCCAAACAGGTGCCTTTGGGCTGCTGCTTTTCTCCAGGGCACCTGCAGGCAGAGCCCCTGTTTGTTGTTTTAATAAATACAGAGCAGACAGATCTGGTGGGAGCAGCTCTCTCTGGGAGCTGGATGGGCTGGGGACACCCCGACAGAAGGGGCTGTGTTGTTTTGAATTTTTAAAGTTTTTAAAAGCTTTTTTGATGTTTGTATTTTCGTATAGAATTTTTTAATAAATTTTATGTAAATAATTTATTGTTTTTATTTTTGTATGGGGGATGAATAATTTGATGGATTGTTGGGCTACTTAGTGACATTGAGGAGGTAGTATTGGAATTTTTAAATGATATTACTATTTAAAAAAATGTAAATACAAAGTTAGATTTTTTAATAAAGAGGTGTTGTTGTTTGTTTGGTTTTTTTTTTTTTTTTTCCCAAGGCAAATGAAAAAACTCTTTATTAAAAAATCTGACTTTATATCTTTTTGAAATGCCAGTGTCATTGGAGAGTGACAGTGCCACCTCCTCAACGTCACTGGGCAACCCAACAGTCCATCAGGTTGTTCATCCCCCATAAATGAATGAAAACAATAAGTTATTTACATAAAGTGTGTGAGAAAGTTCTGTGCAAAAATGCAAACATCAGAAGGCTTGGGAAAACTTAAAAAATTCAGGGCAACAGGGCTGAGCCCCATCCTGAGGCACTGCCACTGCCTGGATCCTGGGAAATTGCTGCTCCTCCTGCTTGGCCCAGCTCAGAGCAGAGGCTGAGGGGGACAGGACAGGGGGTTGTGACTCTGGGGGTTCTTGTCCTGGGTGCTCCTACAAACATCCTTCATTGTGTGTCCTGTCACAGCAGCCTGTGGAAGAGGATGAGGGTGAAGATAAAGATGAAGATGAGGATGAGCGTGAGGATGAGGATGAAGATGAGCGTGAGGATGAGGATAAGGATGAGGGTGAGGGTGAGGATGAGAATAAAGATGAAGATGAGGGTGAGGATGAGGATGAAGATGAATGAGGATGAGGGTGAGGATGAAGATGAATGAGGATGAGGGTGAGGATGAGGATAAGGATGAGGATGAGGGTGAAGATGAGGATGAAGATGAATGAGGATGAGGATGAAGATGAATGAGGATGAGGGTGAGGATGAGGATAAGGATGAGGATGAGGGTGAAGATGAGGATGAAGATGAATGAGGATGAGGATGAAGATGAATGAGGATGAGGGTGAGGATGAGGATAAGGATGAGGATGAGGGTGAAGATGAGGATGAAGATGAATGAGGATGAGGATGAAGATGAATGAGGATGAGGGTGAGGATGAGGATAAGGATGAGGATGAGGGTGAAGATGAGGATGAAGATGAATGAGGATGAGGATGAAGATGAATGAGGATGAGGGTGAGGATGAGGATAAGGATGAGGATGAGGGTGAAGATGAGGATGAAGATGAATGAGGATGAGGATGAAGATGAATGAGGATGAGGGTGAGGATGAGGATAAGGATGAGGATGAGGGTGAAGATGAGGATGAAGATGAATGAGGATGAGGATGAAGATGAATGAGGATGAGGGTGAGGATGAGGATAAGGATGAGGATGAGGGTGAAGATGAGGATGAAGATGAATGAGGATGAGGATGAAGATGAATGAGGATGAGGGTGAGGATGAGGATAAGGATGAAGATGAGGGTGAGGATGAGGATAAAGATGAAGATGAGGGTGAGGATGAGAATGAAGATGAGGGTGAGGATGAGGATGAAGATGAATGAGGATGAAGATGAAGATGAGGATGAAGATGAGGGTGAGGATGAAGATGAAGATGAATGAGGATGAAGATGAATGAGGATGAAGATGAAGATGAGGATGAGGATGAAGATGAATGAGGATGAGGATGAAGATGAAGATGAAGATGAGGATGAGGATGAAGATGAATGAGGATGAGGGTGAGGATGAGGATTTCTCCCTGCCATGGCTCCAGAGCCCAGCAGGGGCTCACGTTCTCCCCACTCCCCTATTCCATGTCCCCATCCCAGGACCTGTGTGCTGATGGCAGAAGGCAGGGGGTGAGTTCAGTGCCCTCCCCAGACAAGCTATCCCCGGGGTAACCCCAAAAATTCCCCCCTGAGTGCACCCCAGTATGTTCTACCCAAGTAGGTGACCTCAGGGGCACCTGGGCTCTGTGACTGTCCTGGCAGCTGCTGATCCAACCTCCCAACCCCATCCTGGCTCCCAGGGCCTCCCATCAGCCCCAATTTCCTGCAGCCCCCGGTGATAAGAGGCTGATCCTCAGCCATGGAAATCCGATGCCCCGGTGTCGGGAGCACAGGTCCTGGGGGACCGTGGAAATCCGGCTGAGAATGAGCAGATCTCGCTGCTTTCCCTCCTTCCCATTGCAAAAAACCCCTTTGGAGGATGGATGGGGTCTCAGTGCCTCTCACTGGGATTGTCCTGGGCTTCATCCCCCTGATCTGTGCTGGCAGTGCTGGATTCAGAGGGTTAAAAGCTTCCAGGTGCAGCAGCACCCACTGAAGCACCCCAAAAACACCTGGGTGCTCATTGTGAGTTCATGTCATCTCCTTTTTTAGGCTTTTCTGTGCTTGCTGAATCCCAGGGACTCGTGGATCCCACCTGCTGTCGGGGAAGGTGTCAGGGCTGTTCCCATCTCTGCTCCCTTCATCGGGGTCTGTCCAAAAGGAGGAAGTAAAGCCCCAAATCTCTCTCCCAAGCTGGTCTGGGGGCACCTGCTGGGCAGGGGGTGGGTGCTGTGGGTTTTGCCTGGTGAGGGGACTGTGGGATACTGGTTTTACTGGACTTGGAGGGGATGTCTCTTCTCACAGCAGCCCTGCAGCAATGCTCTCTGCCCAGCAAGGACTGGGGTAATTCCAGTTTATTTATTGCCCTCTTTTCTCACCCTGGGTGTGCTCTGCCTGTGCTGTGTCGTCCCTCTGCTCTGCTGGCCCTGGGGACTTTGTCCTCCCAGCTAGCCTTGAATTTGGGGTGGATTTCTCTCTTTTCAGGTATCCCTGTGCATTCTGAGCAGGAGTTTCAGCCTGCAGCTGCACATCCCAGACCTGACCTCAATGGGGTGAAACCATCTCCAGGTTTTGCTGGCTCTTTCCCAAGCAGGAATTGATTCAGCTCCAGGACTCCTGGAGGGCTGAGGAAAGGTCCTGAGGCAGGAAAACCAGACCTCTCTGAAAATCCACTCTGCTGTGGGCAGTGCCATGCTTGGAGGTCTGTAAACCCAGAGCTGATCCATGCCCAGAAATTACAGTAATTTCATGGAGCTGGTTTCTAGATTGGTTCATCTCTGTGCCAGCCACTGCAGCAATTGAACTAAACTGATTTTCTTGGGGAATTCCTTGTTTGGGAGTGCTGGGATCCCCTGCTCTGCTGCCAGCCCACGGGGGTAGTTTAGCTGCCCTGGGGTGGTCGCTCCCAGGTGATTGTGCCCGGGTTAAAGAGCTGGGTTTAATCCCAGAGGAGCTCCAGGGTTTGTCTTGCCTCTCCCCTTTATGGCTTGGAGAACATGGGGTCCCTGCACTCCCCCATTCCGAGGGGACAGCTGGGGTCTGACAGGGTCTGGAGGGTTATTTGCAGGGATGGAGAGGAGTTTTTGGGGTCTGACAGGGTCTGGAGGGTTATTTGCAGGGATGGAGAGGAGTTTTTGGGGTCTGATGGGGTCTGGAGCATTATTTGCAGAGATGGAGAGGAGTTTTTGGGGTCTGATGGGGTCTGGAGGGCTATTTGCAGGGATGGAGAGGAGTTTTTGGGGTCTGACGGGGTATGGAGGGTTATTTGCAGGGATGGAGAGCAGTTTTTGGGATTTGCATCACGCTCCTGCTGCTGCCCGACAGAGCCCAGACACGGGCAGGGCACAGAGCCCGCTGCAGGACAAATCTTGGCTAAGCAGCCAAGATCTTCTGTTTTTCCACCCAAATAAAGTCTCAGCCAGGAATCCGGCTGTATCCAGGGCAAGGGCCGCGCTCGGAGCTCGCCTGTGCCGGGCTCCCTCCGGGTCAGCGCTGGCTGCGGGCTCTGCCCGGGGCCTGGGGAGGCTCCGAGGGTCTCCCAGGCTGCGGATGCCCCCCGAGCCTCACCGAGATGCTCCACTGCCATCTAGTGACAACGGGACCCGCGACAGGGGTGGCACCGGCCCCGCCTGAGCCCCGCTGGGTCCTTCCTGCTCCTCCCGGGGCTGGAGGGGAGAGCGGAACGGTCCTTCCCGAGGAAAAGGGGTTTGGTTGATTCCTTCCCTGCAAACACAACCCAAACATCTCCAAACCGGGCTGTTCAATCTTAAAAACTGCTTTTTTCCAAAGGAATTGCGGGGAACAAGGTGTCTGTGCAGCTTTGGCTGTGCTGTTTCCTCCTGTCTATTCTATTTCCAGCACCTCGGACATCCAGAGCATCCCTCCTCCTACTCCCTCCCTCATCAACACAGTTAAATTACTTAATGCCTTTAACATAATTAACACGTTGCAATCCTCAACTGCCAGCAGCTGCCCAGCCCTGCAATTTCTCCTTCCAGCTGCCCATTAATGCCTCCCTCCGGGCGATTAGAAAGAAGGGAAAGGCCACAAACCCCAGCCGTGCTCTGGAGGAAAAGGAAGGAGCAGGGCAGGGGACTCGTGTGCATGAACATAACTCATCCACCGCAATCCCAGACTGCTTGGAGGCTGCCTGAATCCCGGGTTTGTCCTGGTAATGCGCCCGCAGCGGCTCTTAGTGCAAAGGTGGATGTTGGAGCTCTGCCCCGCTCCCTGGTTTTTGAAGGAGATTTATTTTTTGCTCTGTCTCACTCCGTTTTCCACGGAAATCAGCGCAGTCGCGTGAGGATGATGCTGATTCGCCTCCGATCTGTAATTAGCATATGCTAATTACACAAGTAGCAATTTGCATATGCTCCTTGTGTAATTCGGGGAGGTGATTGCGCGGGGAAACGAGCTGGGAAGCGGGGCTGGATCTCTGTCCCGGGCTGGCTCTTGCCGAGATCCCTCACTGGCCCTGGGCTACATCAGTGCCCTCTGCTTTTCCCATCCCCTTTTCAATGCTGAAGTGTCGGATGCTCGGTTTCATCCTGGCAATGCCGCTCTGCTCCAGCCCCGCGTGTGCCGGGCGCTCCTCTCGGGAGGATCCCCCGTGCCGGCTCTGATGTCTCCCAGGAGCTCTGTGTTTGTGCGGGGATGGCCCCAGCCTGACCCTGCTCCCGTGATGTTGGATAAACCTTCCCGGGGTGCTGGAAAAAGGAGAGTGAAGTTCCGAGGGGAAGGATGAGGCAGGGAGGGGAGGGCTGGGAGCAGAATTTGATCCAAGATTAAGGATCTGACTTCTTTCACTTGCAGCTTTTCCCTGTTGGTGCTCTCAGCTGGCTGCATTGAGCAGCTGGATGAGTGATCTCTTTGGCTGTATGTGGTGGTTTTAGTTTAAAGAATTACTTCTTTAAAGTTTGAAGAATTTACTTGTTTAAATTCTTTTCATGTCAAACGATGAGATTGTATTTTCCCAGCTGTGCCTGGGAATCCTTCAGGCAGGTTTTTATTTTGGTCCTGCTGGCTCACCCCAAACACAGGACACTTATTCACCTCCACATCCTCTTCACTGCCTGTGGTCTCTCCCCTCCACTGATGCCCACAGGTCCATCCCCATCTTTTGGCTTTATTGGGATAATTTTCCCCAAGGGGATTAACAAGCAGCTCAGAGACTGAGCACCAGCAAAGGCCCAACCAGCTCCTCACAGCTGGCACCCAGCACTGGGGGAGTGCAGCTCTCTGGAGCTTTGGATTTCAGCATCAGGGTTCCCTAAGGAGGGAATTTAAACCCCAGGCACGGCACATTTGTTCTGCTGGCAGCTCTGATCCTGTCTGTAAACACTCCAGTGAGGGATGTGCAGTTGTTCTGCTTGTCCAAACCCCTGGGCTTCCCAACCAGATCCCTCCTGCCCACTCACACCTCTGTCGTGGGGAGAACAGCTGCCTTTTCCCCTCTGAATCCCAACCCCAGAAGTTGTGAAGGATGGAAGGTGTGCCCTGTGAAAGGGCAGCACAGACAGCTCACATTCCCAGTGTGGAGCACTGGAATCCCCCCCGGGCCACCCTGCAAACCCCCAGGGGTGCCAGGAGCTGGGGCCCACAGCTCCTGCTGGCTTTTCCAGCATTGTCTCTGCATTTGCCTCCCAGGACCGTCCCTGCTGTGTGCAGCAATTAACAGGCCCTGGTTAATGGGATCTGTGGTGGTGCTTGGCAGCTCCAGCCCAGCCCAGGAAGGGTTGGAGGTCTTGGGGAGCCTGAGGACTCCCTGAAGGGCAGGTGGTGCCCAGCTGTAAATCAACACCAGCCCCTGGAGAGTGGATGCTGCACAGTGTGAGTCCATCCATGCCGAGGAACCCACGGCTTTTTGCACGTGTGGTGCGGGAATAATTAACAGCAAGGAGTAATTAACAGCTAGGGTTCCCCCAGCCCCAACAAAGGGTAAAAGGGCTGTGGGGAGAACGGTGGCTTGTTGTTATTGTTTGTGTTATGGTAGGGCCGACACAAACACCTCATGGGCTGCAGCCCTCGTGGTGGGGGGGACCCCCAAACCCACCCAGGGGGGTGCAGCCTGGCTGGTCCCCAGTGGGAGACCTCACACTCAGGAGGGATGCCCAAATTTTTATTTTATTTTATATTTTGATTTTCATTCCTGCTCCTGCCCATTGGCAAAGGTGATTTTGGGGTGTGGGGAAAGCAATGCTGAAGGAATGGGGGCCCTGGCTGAGGGTTTTGGGGGGGTCACAGGTGTGAGGACAGCAACGGGGAGCACGGGAAGGTGTTTGGGATGCCGAGGGATCAGAAGAAGCTGCTGGGGGGAGCAGAGGGGTATTTATAGCCTGGAGCAGAGCTCAGCAGCCACAGGTGCACGTCAAGCACTCGAACTGAGGCATCCTTAAAAAGCTGCGAGGGATCGGGCATCTGCCTGGTTATGTGAAGCCTCTGCAGCTGCTCCAAGCAGCTTTTCCTCCCCTGCTCCGGCTCTGGCGGAGGTTTCCCGGCCCCGGGGGTGGTTTGGTGTTGGAGCCATCCCTGGCAGGCGCCGCTCTCCAGCTCAGCCCAGCAAAACGCGGCTCCCCCATCGCCCCTGGGCTGCTCGGGGGCTGGGGCTCGTCCTGCCCCGTTCCCGAGCGTTCCCTGCGGCCCAGGCTGTGCTGGGCTCCGCTTCCCCTCAGCGGCAGCTCCTGCAGAGGAGCTGGAGGAGCCCGAGCAGTGCGAAGCGCCCGCAGCAGATGGTCGGTGCCGTCTGTCTCCCCGCCACCGCCTCCTCGCTCTTCCTCTCCTCATTCTCTCTCCCGACTCCTCTTATTCTTCTATTTTGCTGATTTATCCTCCCGAGGACTTCCCAGCCAAGCAGGACCCCCACATTGTCCTGCACTCTCAGCCCCTGTTCCCACCCCGTGAAGCCAAAGCTTCAGCTGCTGAGGAATTGAGATGAGGACACAGCTCCCTACGAGGGGAAACTGAGGCACGGAGGCGGCTGGGACCTGCTGGTTCCACCCCACCTTCCTCTCGCAGCTGCAGAGGGGCTGCCACGTGTTCTGTGTCCTTGGCTCCAGCTCCGAGCATCTTTTTGAAGGAGTTGTAAATTCTAGAAGGGAAGGTTAAAACATCCATAAAATCAGCCCGATTGGATGATTTATCTCCATCTGCACCCCCAAACTCTTCCCTTCACTCACCGCCCTCCTCCCCAGATCCTGGATTGTTCTCAGCCCCAGGGGTTAAATTTCCAGGTGGCGCGGCCAAAATGGAGCCTCGAAAGGGCTGGAAAGGCCACGGGCTTTGCAATTCCCTCTCCCAAACACGAACTGCCCCTCTGTGCCCCGCTGTGCCCGGACCCCCGTGGCCGCATTCCTGCGCGGTCCTTTCTCCGCCGCTGAGCCGAGCTCAGCCCTGCAGCGGGGACGATCCCGGCTTGATCCCGGCCTCAGAAAGCTGCATTGTTTGTTTCGGGGGGTTGATTTCTCCTGTTGTTTGTCTCTTCGCCTCCTCCGGAGTCTCTTTGGCGTTGCCAGGTCTGTTGGATGCCCGGAGCTCCTCCCGGGTGGCAGCGGACAATGGAGCGTGCTGCGGGCTTGGCAGCGGCTCCGAGCGCCCAGGGCAGGGGGAGGGATGGGACCGACGGGCGCATGCTGCTTGGATGGTGTCTTAGTTTAGGGCAAATTTGGGAGAAAACCCCCAAAGGGGCCACTTCAGAAAAGCCAACCCACACGGCCCCTCCTCCCAACCAGGGTTCGGAACAAAATTCCTCAGAGAGAAGTGGGAAGAACCTGTTTATTTAACAGGCAACGCACCCCCCACACACAAATGAACAATACTGGATGACAAAACTCTTTCACCGTTCTGAAGAGATCTCAAATCCAGACAGACTCTCTGGGGAGTGGTTGCTCTGTTATCGGCCTCTCCGGCGCTGGGAATGGCTGCAGGGCACAGAGTGCAGGGTCTTGGTGTTTGCCAGGTCCCAGTCCAGAGCAGGTTTGTATGGTTCCAAGGAAAAAGGAAAAAAAAAACAAAACAAANAGACAACTGGGGATACAAACATCACAACATCACCCTAGGACAGATGGTTTCCCTCTGAGGGCTGATCTGGGTGAGGGTTTCCAGTGGAAGATCTGTCCCTCAATGGCCGGTTTTGAGGTGCTCGTGCCAGGGATGCCCTTGGGAGGGGTGGGAGGGTGGTCCCAGCGGGGATCCTGAAGCTCTAAGGGCTCTTGGATAGGGATTAAAGTTCTGTTTGCTGAGGCCCTGAGTAAATCCTTCCCTGATCCCATCAAGTGTTGCTCGATCTCAGTGCCGGCTCCGGGCGGTGCTGGAGCCTCGGGAGAAGGGAAGGGGCAGAGGAACCTCCACACGGAGCCAGCTCAGAAAGCCCTGGGGGAAAGGAGGAGAGACCAGAAACAAGGGAGGATGGAGCAGGTACAAACCAGCCCCTAAACCACAGCCAGCCCTGCTCTTCCCGGTGGGAAGCTCTGGCTGGGGGCATCTCCTCTCACATCTCCCCTCAGCCGAGCCACCTCCTGCTGTCCTGTTAATCCCCACTCTGTTCCCACTCGGTTTTGGGGAAGAAAGCTGCCTTGGGGAGCTGTTTCACCAGTGGAGGAGGCACTAAGGTGGGTTCTAGAGGCGGCTGCCTCCTCCCAGGGGCACAGGAGGGGGCTGGGGTGGATGAGATGGGAAGAGCAGCTCGCTCTGATGCTCCGAAATGCTTGGGCAGAGATTCATTCATCCCTGCTCTCCTTGGAGGCGTCCATTCGTGCCTGGTTTCTGTCACCCCCGGCCAGGTAAGGAGCTTTAAGGATGAAAATTCCCCTCTCTGAGTGCCTTGCAAAGCTGCAGGAAATGTCACCCGGCCTGAAAACCCCCCCTGTCCCGGCATCCTGCAAAGCTGCCTCGGTGCAGGATGCTCAAGGCACGACCCCGCAGCCCTGGTGGGGATGGGACACACAGAGCTCATCCCAGGAGCTGCTGCTCCGGCAGGAACGCTCCCCAAAGCTCTCCCGAGTCTGATTCCTCCTCCCGGCCCTGTTGGAGGCGGGCTGGGGCTGTGTGCTGGGCGGGAGAGCAGAACCAGCCCCGGGGCTGACGAGGGGAGCTGCCCTGGCTGGTGCCAGCCGTGGTGGGGAGCCTGGCTCTGCCCGCTGGATGGGAGCAGGGATGGCATCCAGGCTCTTCTCTCCAGCAGCGTTCCACATTCCTCGGGGCTTTTTCTGTCTTTAAAGCTCGTTGAGGACCTTGGAGGGTTGAGGGGCACCCAGGAGGGAGGGGAGGGCAGGGCAGCTCATCCCAAGCCGCCTGTCTTCACGTGGATGATCATTTCCAGCCGAATTGCTGCCATGGGATTTTTTTTTTTTTTTTAAAAAATCAGCTGCTTTAGTCCTCCCAGTGACCTCTCCCAGCCCTGAGCCCTCCTGGGCTTTGCCCCTGTGCCTGTACAGCTCGAGTAGGGGCTGCATCACAGATTCAGAGATTCTATTAGAGGACAGCTGTGGAAACACCTGGCTGGGTGATCCAAACAGAAAATCCTGGGCTGTGCCCAGCATTCAGGGTAAGGAAACAGTCCTTGGCCAGATGTTTTGGGTTTATTTTGGACCAGGGGTGCTCCCAGGGCACTGAGGGGTGAGTTTGTGCCATGTGGGAGTCAGTGGGCATCCCTACAGCATCTCCTGGCTCTGGGGACATCCAGGGAAGAACAAAGAGCACTTTTGTTGCCTGGTGTTGGCACTGAGATCCAGCGGGATGTGCTGAGACAGAGCCGCAGGTGAGAATTCCCAGGAGGAGGGAAAACCGGGCTGGATCATTGCCCCCTGCTGCTCTCCATCAGTCACGGCCCAGCCCCAAGTGCTGGATCAGAGGCGGTGGGAGGCTCGGGTGAAGGTCTCTGGGAACACAGCGGGTGTTTCTGGGATGAGCTGAGCGAGCTCCAAGCTCAGTTCGTGCTGTGCTGCAGCGCTGCCAAGCCCTGCCCAGCCACCAGAGCCAGCCCCGCGGCCGTGCTGCTCTGTCCCTGCCCGGGGCCTTTGCCTCAGGTGGCTGGAGGGGCTCCAGCCTGGGACGGGGGGATTTTGGAGGCTTGCTGCTGGTTTGGGGCAGGATGCAGCTCTTCATTTGATCCAGGAGTGCAGCTAGGGTGGAGAAAATGGGACAGGGTCTGGTTTGATGGGGCTTTTCAAGGTAGTCTGTTGAGACACAGGGAGGATTTTTCATTTGTGCCAAGCTCCAAAAAGAAGAAGGGAGCAGGATGAACCCACCACCCTTCATGGATCCATCCCTGTTGCCTTGCTCCCCACCCTGTGGGGCTGATGGACCAGCCCTGCCCCAGTCTGGTTGCTGGGTGAGCTGGGCATCTCACAGCCCGTTTCCCCCACCTTTCCCTTGTTCTCTCAAAGGATCATTAACATCACCTCCCTGCTCAGCTCTGCTCAGCTGCCAGGGGTGACCTGGCTGTGGGGAGGCAATGCCACAGGGAACGGGGGAAATTCCGTGTTTGCTGGGGGGGGGAGGCTGAAAGGGAGATTTGGGAATGGTTTTGCCTGGAAACTTATAGAAAGCAGCATCCTGGGGAAGAAAGTGTGACGTCAAACGCAGCGCTTAAAATACACCCAGGGCAAAATCACATGGCAGCTGGTGAAACAGGAGCTCCGAGCACGAGTCCCAGGGGAGCCTTGGGGATCCATCCTCCTGCTGGAGCTGCTTCCCAGCCCTCACCATGACCAGGGAGCTGCTCTGCCAGGCTGGGGACAGGGGGAGGGCTGGGGACAGGGGGGAGGGCTGGGGACAGCAGAGAGGGTTGGGGACAGCAGAGAGGGTTGGGGACAGCAGGGAGGGTTGGGGACAGCGGGGAGGGTTGGGGACACCAGGAAGGGCTGGGGACAGCAGAGAGGGTTGGGGACACCAGGAAGGGCTGGGGACAGCGGGGAGAGTTGGGGACACCAGGAAGGGCTGGG
>WBNO01017537.1:1283-12482 GCA_013400575.1 Peucedramus taeniatus
CTGCGGCGGCACCGCCCGCCCGCCTGTCCCGCGCTGTCGCCGGGGCTCCGCAGCGAGCCCCACGAGCGCTCCATCTCCCCGTGGCGCTACCGGTGAGTGCCGCACCTCCTGACCCCGTCCCGCCCTCTCCGCTGGGTGATCCCGGCTGGTGAGAGCTGGTGGCACAAGGGAATTGTGGCCGTGTCCCCGCAGCATCGACGAGGACGAGAACCGCTACCCGCGCAGGATGGCCTTCGCCGAGTGCCTGTGCAGCGGCTGCGTGGACGTGAAAACCGGCCGGGAGACCACGTCGCTCAACTCGGTGACAATCCACCAGACCATGATGGTGCTGCGGCGCAAGCCGTGCCCGCGGCCCGCGGGGCCGGGGCTGGTGGCGCTGGAGGTGGATTACATCCGAGTGCCCGTGGGCTGCACCTGCGTCCTGCCCCGCACGGCGCGCTGAGCCCGCCCCGGTGACCGTGTCACCCCGCCCGTGCTTGTTTTAGAGCACCCGACCCCGCCAGGGTGTCCCCTGCCCTGGTTATTTATCGGTTATTTATAAGCCTTGCTGCCGGGGGGGGGTTTGTACCCTCTATTTATTGCTGGCCCCCCCCCCAGCCCCGGCTGTGACTCCAGGGCCAGCATCGCCCCACGGCCAGACCCTGTGAGTGCTGCACTCACTGGTTATTTATTCCCCCAAAAAGCTATTTATTGTCTCTTTCCTAGTGCTATTTAATGCTGCAAATAAAAGCCAACAGCTCCTGGCACGGTCCTCGTTCTGTTCCCAGCCAGGGCTTTGGGATGTGGGGAAATGGGGCACAGGGACAGAGGCAGTGTCCAGCTGTGGGACACCCCTCAGCCCCTGCACGGTGGGCAGAGCACCAGTGCAGCAGGGCAGGATGAACTGGGAGGTGATGGGGAGGGCGGCAGGGCACGGGGGTGCCCCACACCCCCAGCCCCGGGGGGGACCCAGCCCTGGCACCTGACACCCACACCTTTCCCATGGCTCTGCCCCCGGGCACCACATCCCACGGACCTGCTGCCACCTGCCAGGGCCACTCCACCTGTGCTGGCAGCACCCAGGGGGCCCTGGGCCACCTGCAGCCCCTGAGGGGACAGGGTCTGTGTGGGGAGGGGACAGAGGGGGCCCTGGAGCAGCTGCTGAGCCCAGTGGGATCAAGGATTTGGCCCCCCCCTCACACTGGGGAACTTGCAGCACCCATGAGTGGGACTGGGAAGTGCTCCCCACATTCCCTGCTGGGGTTATCCCAGGTTTTGGGGGCTCCTTTGGGATTCACTGCACAGCTTCGGTGCGGGGCCCTCCCAGTTCCACCTCACTGTTGGCTCCATAAGGATTTTGGGAGGGGACCCTGCCATGGCCATACTCTGCACATCCGCATCCTGGATTTGCCCATAACTGCACTGTTTGTCCTCAAAACATTTCCCTAGTCCTGTCCCAGCTCCCCAGGAGCAGGGCAGGACTGGGGGGATTCCCTTGGAGCAGGAGGCAGGGGCAGCTGGTGCCTTTCCCACTTTTTATTGCAACAGCAACTGCAGAAATGACAAAAACCAGGGAGAGGGGGAGCAGAGCTGCCTGATCCCCCCGGGAACTGGGGATTCCCTGACAGCTGGAGTTCCACAGGGATTTGGGGATCCCCCAGAGAACTGGGGGGTGCTTGGAGAGTTGGGACCCTCAAGGAGCTGAGCATGGCCAGAGATTTGGGGTTTCCCAGGAGTGGAGGAGCCCCTGGAAGCAGGAGACTCACAGGGAGCTGAGAATCCCCAAGGATTTGGGGGATCCTTAGGAGCTGGGAAGGCCTTGGGGGCTGCAGACCCCACAGGAAGCTGAACATTCTTGGGGATTTGGGGAGGTCCAGGAGCTGGGGAGTTCCTGGGAGCTAGAGACCCCATAGGGAACTGAGAAGCCCCAGGGATTTGGGAATCTCCAGAAGCTGGGAAGCCCCCGAGGGCTGGAAACCCCACAGGGAGCATCACATCACTGGGAATTTGGGAGCTGAGCATCTTAGGGGATGGGGATCCAAATCATCCAGGAGATGGAGATCCTACAGGGAGATGGAGATCCTACAAGGACCTGAGCATCACTGGGGATTTGGAGATGCCCAGGAGCATCTCTGGGTATTTGGGAATCCCTTGTGGAGCCCAGGGGGATCTGAGCATCACCAGGAGCCAGGGACCCACAGCAAGGAGCTGAGCACCCCCAGGGTTTTGGGGATCCCCAGGAGCCCTATGGCTGCAGTGGATCCAGGAGCAGCTGGGAAGCAGGAGCAGGAGCAGGAGCAGGGCAGGAGGATCCCCCATTATTCCACCTCCACAGGGATGGGGTTCACCTGCCCCTCCACCTCCGGCTGCCTCTTGCGGGCGTCGGGGGGGGGCCGGGGCGGGGGGTTGCTGGGGGGCTGCTTGATGGTGCCCCCCACTTGGGGCCTCTCCCGGGGCTTCTGCTCGATGGGTCTCCACTCCTCCCCTCGAACTGCAGCCTGTGGGATCGGGATTAGTGCCAAGGATCAACCCTCACCCCAAAAAAGGGGCTGTTGGGGGCAGGGAAAGCACAGTGGGAGCAGAGCGGGGGGAGAAGGATGTGACCCCCTGTCCACCCCAATTGGGACAGGGTGATCCTCCAGCCCAGTCTGGGAATGGTTTTGGAATTCACATGGAAGCACTGGTGCGTGGGTTTAGGGGTGCCCTCCTCCTGCCAGCCCCCCAAAAGCCCCAAACCCCTCTGCACTCACCAGCAGGTAGATGCCGCTGGCGATGCCCAGGCAGACGGTGCCCAGGATGGTGGAGAGGAGGAATCCAGCAGGGACAGCCAGGCTGTGACAGAGATTTGGTGTTCAGAGGGAGTTTGGGGGGCCCAGCCCCCAGTCCCCACCCCGCACCCCACTCACGCGGCGTGGAGGATGGCTCGGATGTAATAATTCCTGGTGAGGGGCCCCAGCAGCTTCACCACGGCTGTCAGGTACTTCTGGCCACTGCAGGGTGACAGCAGGGGGTCACTGGGGGTGTCCCCACCCTCAGAGGACACCCAGCCTCCAGGGACCCCCATCTCTGCAGGGATCACCCGAGGAACCCAGCTCTGCTCCCACCCCATGCTCCCACACCCCCGTGTTTGGGGGGTACCAGGACCCCGATCCCAGGGGGAACACAGCACTCACCATCTCTCCATGGTGGAGCCCTTTTTCCTCTTGCTCCTGGGGTACTCGAGCAGGCACACCAGGACACCCGCCGCGCTGCCGGGGCGTCAAGGAACGGCGGGATGGGACCGGGAACGGCCCCGAGGAACACCCCCCATCCCAAAAAGGGGCTCGTGGGGCAGGGAACGCACAGCCGGGAGCAGGGTGGGTGGGTAAGGATGTGACCCCTCCCCAGTCATGCCTCCCACCCCGATCGGGACAGGGTTTTCCCGCAGCCCAGCCCGGGAATGCTGTCGGGAAGGATACATGGAATACGCCGCGAAGTACCAGCCCTTGAACTGCCCCGCCACGGCCACGATCCCGCCCGTCAGCAGGACTGCGGGAACAGCGGGGATGGAGGGGTCACAGCGGGCCGGGATACCGACCCCAAACCGGGATACCGACCCCAAACCGGGATACACACCCCAAACCGGGATACACACCCCAAACCGGGATACCGACCCCAAACCGGGATACACACCCCAAACCGGGATACAAACCCCCAATATGGGATACAACCTCCCAATATGGGATACAAACCCCCAATATGGGATACAAACCCCCAATATGGGATACAACCTCCTAATATGGGATACAACCTCCCAATATGGGATACAACCTCCCAATATGGGATAAAACCTCCCAGTACGGGATACAACCTCCCAATATGGGATACAACCTCCTAATATGGGACACAACCTCCCAATATGGGATACAAACCCCCAATATGGGATACAACCTCCCAGTATGGGATACAACCTCCCAAACCGGGATACAGCTCCAAAACCCCGGACACAGCCCCGAGCTCAGGACATGCCCTCCCCAAACTCAGGGTACTGCCCCCAGCAGATCCCCAGCCCGGGTTCATGGCCCTGGGGACACAGGGGGACCCCGGGGTCAGAGAACTCCTTTGGGGAGGTTTTTGGCCTCGCGGCCGGAGCAAGAGGAGAGCGGAGGAGAGGAGGGAACCGAGAGAGAGAGAGAGAGAGGGCAGAGGAGGAAGAGAAAAGGAGGAAGCGCAGGCTCCAGTCCCGCTGGGCCGGGACTTCCCGGCCGTGCCCGGCGCCTCCCGCCTGCACCCTCAGCCCGGTGCGACCGGGACCCCCCAGTCCCATCCCGTCCGCCGGGGCTCGGCATCCCCAGCCTGCGGGGAGCTCGCTCCTTCCAACACCCGGGGACTCTCCGGAGTGCCCGGGTCCCCCAAAGCCCGCAGCCCCCGCACTCACTGAGCCCGGCGGCGAGCGCCTGCTCGTTCGCCCACATGGCCCACTCGATCTGCCCCATGGCCCTCAGCGGAACCGCGCGTCCCGAGCGCCTTCGGCTCCTCCCGGCTCCGCTCGGCTCGGCCCGAGCGCCTTCGGCTGCTCCCGGCCCCGCTCGGCTCGGCCCGAGCGCCTTCGGCTGCTTCCGGCCCGGTCCGAGAGGATTCGGCTGCTCCCGGCCCGGTCCGGTTCGGCTCAGCCCGGTCGGGTTCGGCTGCGCTCGGCTCGTCCCGGTCGGGTTTTGCTCGGCCCGGTTCAGCCCGTTCTGCTTCGCTCTGCCCGCTGGAGCTCGGCTGCTCCCGGTGGGCCCGGCCCGGCCCGTCCCGGTTCGGCTCCGCTCGGCCGGTCCCGACCCGGAAGGCGGGTGAGGCGCTACCACAGCAGGCCACGCCCCTTCGTATTAACCACGCCTCTTTCCCATATACCACGCCCATTTCTATTAACCACGCCCCTTTTCTATAGGCCACGCCTCCGCGGGGAGACGGACCGGCCCGGGGCCACAGCGGGGACACGGGGGGTGACAAGGACGGCGCGGAGGGACAGGGCCAGCCCCAGGCACGCGGGAACAACAGCGGCCATGCGGGGGGACAGGGTCTGTCCCAGCAGCAGGGACATCTGAGGGGTGGGGACAGGATCAGCCCTGCCAGGGACAGGGAGGGGACCGGGGACGTGGCATGTGCAAGGGACAGGGGCCGTGTGGAAGGACAGGATCAGTGACAACTTGGGGGCATATGGGACAGGAGATGCCCCACAAGGGACACGGCAGGACAGGGGTCACATGGGGTGACAGGGCCGTGTCAGGAACAGGATCAGCCCCAGGGACTGTCCCCATCTCCGGTCCCCCCTTTTGGCTGGCGCGGTTCCCCCCAGCCCCACACACAGAACCCGACAGCCCAGAACAGCACTGGAACCAGGAACCCTCTATTTCCTTACGAAAGATTAAAAACCAGCCCCGGGGTCACATCCTGCCCCAGGGCTGGGGACAGCTCTGCAGCAGGCCTGGCTCAGGTCCTGAGGCCCGCTGGTGGCACTGGCAGAGTCCCCCTGGTGTGTCCCGACTGTCCCAGAGTGTCACCAGGTCAGGCCCGGCTCCGGGGCAGCCCATCTGTGCCCAGGAGGTGCTGGCTGGGGTCATCCAGGAGCTGGGGACCAGGGCCAGGCTGTGGGGCAGGACATGGGTCAGGGACACTGGGGAGCCCCAGTGCCTGCAGGGCCCCCCGCTGCGGGTGTGGGGCAGCTCCGGGCCCCACGGACCCCAAAAGGTGACCCCAGCGGGAATGTGCCCAGAAATGGGGTCCTGCACACCCACCTGGGACTGGGGACAGGGATGGGGAGAGGGATGGGGTCCCACACACAGCCCTGGGGATGGGGACAGGGCCCTACGCATCCCAATGGGGCTGGGGACAGGGATGGGGACAGGGATAGGCTCCCACACACTGCCCTGAGGATGGGGAGAGGGCCCTACACACCCCAATGGGGCTGGGGACAGGGATGGGGTCCCACACACTGCCCTGGGTATGGGGACAGGGCCCTACACACCCCAGTGGGGCTGGGGACAGGGCCCTAAACACCCCAATGGGGCTGGGGACAGGGCCCTACACACCCCAGTGGGACTGGGGACAGGGATGGGCTCCCACACACTGCCCTGGAGATGGGGACAGGGCCCTACACACCCCCCTAGGAATTGGGACAGGGATGGGATCCTGGACACCCATGGGGACAGCAGTGAGGTCCCACCACCCCCTTGGGCACAGGGAGAGGTCAGAGCCCCCCCAGCCCCTCACCTTGGTGTGCAGGATGTACTGGACAGCCCCCGGCACAGGCTCGGTGACCACGGCGGCCACCAACTCTGGCGACAGCGCAGCCGAGCCCACGGGCAGCCCCCGCACAAACCTGCGGTGGCACGGCGAGCTCTCAGTCCCCGCGGCGTCCCCAGCACCCCCCACCCTCCCCAGTAGGAGCGGGGTTCCCTTACTGGTCCCCGTTGGCGGCGGGGGGGAAGCTGCGCCTCAGCACCTCCACGAACTCGGCCACGGCGTCGGCCAGCGCGAAGATGACGGCGTTGGGGCCGGCGTCGAAGGTGTAGGCGACCTGCGGTGGCACGGTGGGGCCGTGGGCACCTGGGCGAGGGCCACGATGGCGTGGTGGCCACCCGGGGCCCCGCGGGTACCTTGGTGTGGCCGTGGTGGGCGTTGTAGCGGTGCGCCAGCGCGATGATGTGGCGCGACACGTCCGTGAGGTAGAAGATGGGAGGGAAGGTGTCCAGGCAGGTGGCGTGGAACTGGTTGCTGTCCCTCATGGCCAGCTGGCCAAAGCCCTCGAAGTCCCGGTCACGGATGTGCTGCATCATCTGGGCCAGGCGCTCGGGGACCACCACCTCTGCCCGGTGCTGCCACGGCAGGGGGGTCACCATTGGTCAGTGACAGCCACGGCAGGTGGGTCGTGGTCACTCCAAATCAGTGACACCCATGGCAGGAGGGTCATGGTTACCCCAAATCATTGACAACCACAGCAGGCAGGTAGTGGTCACCCCAAATCACTGACAACCACAGCAGGCAGGTGGTAGTCACCCCAAAGCAGTGACAACCACAGCAGGCAGGTTGTGACCACCCCAGTTTAGTGACAACCACAGCAAGCAGGTGGTGGTCACCCCAAAGCAGTGACAACCACAGCAGGCAGGTTGTGGCCACCCCAGTTTAGTGACAACCACAGCAAGCACGTGGTAGTCACCCCAAAGCAGTGACAACCACAGCAGGCAGGTCGTGGTCACCTCAGTTTAGTGACACCCATGGCAAAAGGGTCACACCCCAATTTGGTGACATCCACAACAGGTGGGCTGTGGTCACTCCGAATTTGGGGATACCCACAGCAGGAAGGTCACTGTGTCCCCAGTTTGGTGACACTCACAGCACCATGACCCTCTGGGTGTCACTGCACACCCTCCAGCCCCAGTGCAAGGGAAAGGGGACCCTGTCCCAGCCTGGGCAGGAAGAGTCCCGTGTCCCCCTACCTTCAGCAGGGGACTGGTCTCCACGCTGGTCTGCATCCCTGCCGTGCTGCCCACCGGCTTCTTCTCCCCACTGACCTGGGGGGACACAGGCACTGGGACACGGCCCTTCCTGAGCCCCCCGCGTCCCAAATCCCACCCGAATCCCTCTCCAGCTCCCTCACCACCAGGACCAGGACGCGGAGCTCCGGCCAGTGCGTCTCGGGGGCCACCTGGAGGGCCAGGCTGTCGCTGCCATCGGGGCGCTCCCCGCGCTGCCACTGCACGAAGCCGCCGAACATGCTGCGACAGGCGCTGCCCGAGCCCCGCCGCGCCACCTCGGACAGCTCCTCCTCCAGCCCATAGAGCCGGGCCAGCGCCGACACTGCGGGGACAGGCAGAGGGGACAGCCTGTCACCCCTCCTGCTGCCACCAGGGCTGGGCCAGTGCTAGCACTGCGGGGGCGGGGACAGGCAGAGGGGACAGCCCTGTCACCCCTCCTGCTGCCACCAGGGCTGGGCCAGCGCTAGCACGGTGGGGACAGGCAGAGGGGACAGCCCTGTCACCCCTCCTGCTGCCATCAGGACTGGGCCAGTGCTGACACTGCGGGGACAGGCAGAGGGGACAGCCCTGTCACCCCTCCTGCTGCCACCAGGGCTGGGCCAGCGCTAGCACTGCGGGGGAGGGGACAGGCAGAGGGAACAGCCTGTCACCCCTCCTGCTGCTATCACAGAGCTGGGCCAGTGCTGACACTGCGGGGACAGGCAGAGGGGAAGCCTGTCACGCCTCCTGCTGCCACCAGGGCTGGGCCAGCGCTAGCACGGTGGGGACAGCCCTGTCACCCCTCCTGCTGCCACCAGGGCTGGGCCAGCGCTAGCACTGCGGGGACAGGCAGAGGGGACAGCCCTGTCACCCCTCCTGCTGCCATCAGGACTGGGCCAGTGCTGACACTGCGGGGACAGGCAGAGGGGACAGCCCTGTCACCCCTCCTGCTGCCACCAGGGCTGGGCCAGCGCTAGCACTGCGGGGGAGGGGACAGGCAGAGGGAACAGCCTGTCACCCCTCCTGCTGCTATCACAGAGCTGGGCCAGTGCTGACACTGCGGGGACAGGCAGAGGGGACAGCCCTGTCACCCCTCCTGCTGCCACCAGGGCTGGGCCAGCGCTAGCACTGCGGGGGAGGGGACAGGCAGAGGGAACAGCCTGTCACCCCTCCTGCTGCTATCACAGAGCTGGGCCAGTGCTGACACTGCGGGGACAGGCAGAGGGGACAGCCCTGTCACCCCTCCTGCTGCCACCAGGGCTGGGCCAGCGCTAGCACTGCGGGGGAGGGGACAGGCAGAGGGAACAGCCTGTCACCCCTCCTGCTGCTATCACAGCGCTGGGTCAGCACTGACACTGTGGGGACAGGCAGAAGGGACAGCCCTGTCACCCTTCCTGCTGCCACCAGGACTGGGCCAGTGCTGACACTGCGGGGACAGGCAGAGGGGACAGACCTGTCACCCCTCCTGCTGCCACCAGGGCTGAGCCAGCCAATCAGAGGGGCCACCCCTCTCACCCCTCCGAGCCCTCCACGCCATAGTGCCACAGGCAGGGGACAGGTCCCAGCAAGGGGACAGCCCTGTCACCCCTGCCAGACGAGGCCGGGGTCCCCCACGCACCCAGGCAGGCGTAGCCGGCGGCGGACGAGGCGAGCCCGGCGGCCGTGGGGAAGTTGTTCTCGGAGGCGATGTGGATTTTGTAGGACAGGCTGAGCCTGGCCGAGTCCTCAGCGCCCCCGCGGCGCTTCCGGGCCAGGCGGCGCACTGTGGGGACAGCGGGGACAGGGGTCAGGGACAGCGGGGACAGCAGGGACAGCGGGGACAGCGGGGTCAGGGGTGAGGGACAGCGGGGACAGCAGGGACAGCGGGGACAGCGGGGTCAGGGGTGAGGGACAGCGGGGACAGCAGGGACAGCGGGGACAGCGGGGTCAGGGGTGAGGGACAGCGGGGACAGCAGGGACAGCGGGGACAGCGGGGTCAGGGGTGAGGGACAGCGGGGACAGCAGGGACAGCGGGGACAGCGGGGTCAGGGGTGAGGGACAGCGGGGACAGCGGGGACAGGGACAGCGGGGACAGCAGAGATGGGGACAGCAGGGAAAGCAGGGACAGCAGGAACAGGGACAGCGGGGACAGGGATCAGGGACAGCGGGGACAGCAGGGACAGGGACAGTGGGGACAGGGGTCAGGGACAACAGGGACAGGGGTCAGGGACAGCAGGGACAGGGACAGCGAGGACAGGGACAGTGGGGACAGCAGGGACAGGGGTCAGGGACAACGGGGACAGGGACAGCGGGGTCAGGGACAGCGGGGTCAGGGACAGCAGGGACAGCAGGGACACCCCCGGGCGGGCAGGGGACGCTCACCCTCGCGCAGACAGGCCTGGACCCGCGGGTGCCCCACGTCCGCCTCCTTCCCGTTGAGCCACAGCCGGTCCTCCGTGAAATCCCGGCTGGCAGCCGCTGTCGTGGTGGTCTTGAGCTGTGGGGGGAGAGAGAGAGGGCTCAGCACCCCTGGGGGCTGATCCTAAACCTGAGCCTGATCCTAAACCTGGACCTGGTCCTGATCCTGATCTTGATCCTAAACCTGGTCCTGATTCTGATCCTAAACCTGATCCTGGTCCTGACGCTGACCCACCTGGTCCTGGTGCAGCGTCACGCTCAGGGAGGAGTTGATGGGCAGGATGAGGTCGGTGTCTCGCTTGCCCCCTGCAAGAGAGCACGGCATGGCACGGCATGGCAAGGAATGGCACGGCATGGCCAGGATTGGCATGAAAGCTTGACGGCACGGATGGACACAGCAAAGCATGGCATGACAGCGCCTGGCATAGCATGGCACAGCCGCGAGTGGCATGGAACAGCCAGGAATGGTACGGAATAGCCAGGAATAGCATGGCACAGCTTGGCACGGCCTGGCCCGGCTAGGAACTGCACGGCAAGCAGGGACACGGCACAGCACGCCTGTCCCGGCCCAGCCGGGCACGGCACAGCCGGCGCAGCCCGGAGCCTGTTCCCCCGTGCCCAGCCCGCCCCGGCGTGTCCCGGCACTCACAGTATTTGATCACGGCGATGTTCACCGGGGCCGTGCAGGTCGCCATGGCCAGCGCGCGCTCCGCCGCCATCGCTGCCGGCCTCCCTCAGGCCTCGCCCCCGCGCCACGCACGTGACCGTGGCCTGCGGCGGGTTCCGCCTCGCCCTTGGTCGAAGGCGCAGCACCCGGTTCTGAACAGCCAATGGCAGCGATCGGACCACGGGCGGCCCCGCCCCATGAGCGCGCTGGGCCGGGCCTGCGGAGGCGCCATTTTTGAATTGGGCAAGAGCTGCGCATGCGCAGATGCTCCCGGTACCTCCCCGGTGTTCCTGATACCGGCCCGGTTCTGCTCCCGGTACCGCTCCCAGCGCTCCCCGCACCGCTCACTCCTCAGCACCCCACTGCCCCAGTAGTGCCCCAGTGCTCCCAGTACAGCTCCAGTGCTCCTGAACTCCCTGTCACCTTCACACCACAAATACCCCAGTGCTCCAAATGTCCCCAGTGCTCCAATGTCCCCAGTGCTCCAAATACCCCAGTGCTCCAATGTCCCCAGAACTCCCTGAGTGCTCCCAGAGCCTTTAGGGCCACTATCCCAGTGCTCCCAGCATCCCAGTGCCCCCCTATCCCAGTGCTCCCAGCATCCCAGTGTCCCCCTATCCCAGTGCCCCAGTATCCCAGTGCCCCAGTATCCCAGTGCTCCCAGTATCCCAGTGC
>WBNO01017537.1:24382-37892 GCA_013400575.1 Peucedramus taeniatus
TGACCCCCTGGCTCTTACAGAGGAGGAGCTGGCTCTGGAGCCCACGCTGATCTTGGAGGAGCCAGCAGCAGGGTGAGCACGTGGGCTTGGGGGCATTCCAGGGTTCCACAGCCACTCCCAGGCCACCACGGTGGCACCGCTGAGTGTCCCTGTCCTCATCCCTGTCCCAGAGGGTTGAGAGCAAAGCTGCCTACATCCCCCTGCTGTGCTACAGCTGCCGCCTCACTTNTCACGGCCCCTCTCGTGCAGGGTCCCCTTGACACACTGCCACCCTACGTGCGCGCCGAGGGCCAGCGCAGGATCCGCAGGTAGCGGGGCTGGGGGGCCCCTCCCCGCCTGCTGGCCCCCAAGGCCGTGTCCATCCAGTGTCCATCCCCTGCAGAGCTGAGATGGAGCAGGACCAGGAGAACCAGGAGTCCAGCAAGAGCTGAAGGGGTTGGGGACAGCGGAGGACACACACCCATCCCACCGTGGCACTGCTGGGGCAGGTGCCACTCCTCAGGGCTACCCCAGAGGTTGGTGAGGACTCCTGACACCCAGGCAGCTGCTTTTATACCCCACTTCTGTGCCAGCCAAGGGCAGGGAGAGCCCCCACCCCCATTTATTGGGGGCTGGGGTGCAGGTCCCTAGTCCCCCCCCCACCTCCCTGCCCCAGCTGCCTGTCAGCCAGGGAGGCCTCAAGTTTGTTTTATTCGGTATCTGTATAAATAAAACATTTGAATTATTAAAAAAAAATCAAACCCGAAGTCACAAGTGTCTAAAGTCCAACTGGGGCTGCCAGATCCCCTCAAACGTGGGGGGCCACAACCCAGGACCCCCATCCTGGAGCTGGGGGGGGGCTATTGCTTGAGTTCAACCTGGTTCTGGAGCAGGGCTGGGGCCAGCAGGGAGGGGGCACGGGCTGGCTCTTGACCCCCCCATCCCCACCTGGTAGCCAGGGGTGCCCAGTGGGTGGGGGGACCACCTCCTGTCCCCCCCTCCCTGGGAAGGCACAACGTGGTCTGTGCAGGTCGGACGGCTTCAAGAAATGTAAGAAAAACATCCCAAAAAACATCCTCCCTCCAAGGGAGTGCCCAGAACCCCACATCCCACTGCCTCCCGGGCTGGAATGCGGCCCCAGCTGGGGGGGCTGGTTAAGGCATTGGCGGTGATGTCCCTGTCAGGGGGGGCTGGAGCCCCTTCCCCTTATTGCTTCTCCCGTGTCCACTTGATCATGGTCTCGGGCGAGCGGTAGAGGAAGATGAGCTTGGCGTAGAGCTCCTCCTCCAGCTCCAGCTCGCCCGTCTCCCGCACCAGGAAGATGTCCTGGCACAGCTTCAGGATGCGATCCACGTAGGGCAGCTCCTCGAACATGATGGAGTGGGAGACCTCGCTGAAGAAGCCCCGCACGAACTTGCCGATCACCAGCACGACGGACACGTAGAGCCCCATGATCCTACAAGAGAGGGGCACATCCTGGATCCCTGGATGCCACCAGTGATTCCCTCTGGATCCCCCCGCACCCTGGCACCCTACACGTACCCGTAGCCAGCCAGGAAGCCCAGGCTGGGGGGGCTGACTTTGTCGTTGAAGATGACCATGGGGAGGATGTTGCCCTCCTGGGGTGGGGCGTCCTTCTGCCTCAGCACCCACCACTCCACAAAGTGCTCACCACGGCCAGAGCCCCTGCGCTCCTGCTTCAGCTGCACCTCCACGTCCAGGTAGCTCTCCACGTCATCTGGAGAGAGTCAGGGCACAGCACAGTGGCTGCTGTGCTCTTAAGGATGATTTTTTTTGAGGGGGAGTGACACAGTGGGACTTGCGTCCTCACTGTTTTCAGGGGCTGGCACCATCAGGTGTGCTCCCAGTGCTGATTTTTTAGGAAGGGACACACTGGGACTCATGTCCTCCCTGTCTTCAGAGAGAGGTGGCACCTAGTGCTGGTTTTCTTGTGGGGTACATGTTTGGACCTACTTGGCAGCAGCTGCTTGACAGGTTCAGCTTCGAGGCCGGTGGGCGCCCGGATGTATTTGGGGAAGAGGTTTGGCAATTCCCTGCAAGAAAATGGAGTGATGGAGGGGGGGGTTACACCATCCCACCAAGCACAGGGGTCCAGCCAGCCCCTCAGGGGACACTCACACGGGCTCACTCCTGGTGCCAGCCAGCAGCTGGGCCAGCTGCAGGCGCTGGGGCGCGCCGGGCTCCAGGTCTGTGTTGTGCTTGCCGTAGGCGTTCTCCACCGTGCCCCCCTTGCCCAGGTCCCTGCGGGCACAAGAGGCTCAGTGTGGGCAGGGGTGGGTGCAGGCAGGGCTGGCTCCTCCCTGGCTGTGCCCGAGGTACCTCTGGAAGCTCCAGGTGAGGCGCACGGTGATGTCAGAGGAGCCGTTCTGCAGCTCCAGCCGCATCTGCTCGCGGCTGGGGGGGCTGATGCTCCACAGCGAGCCCGAGCTGCCCTCGATGCGGGCGGTCACGATGTCCTCCTCGCTGTAGAGGCTGATGAACTGCATGGCCAACTGCCACCAGGGGGGACACGGCTCAGCCCCTGCCCTGGGGGCTCTGCCAGCCTCCACCCCGGGCAGCCAGCAGGGATTTTTTGGGGTGTGGAAGGGAGTGGGATTTACCGGCTCGCTCTCAAACTCTTTGGTGAGGCCCTCGTATTCCTCGGAGGTGAAGGGCTGGATGTATTGTTGCTGGGAGCTTGTGCTGAACAGAGGCTGGGGGGGGACAGGGGCACATCAGCCAGGCAGGGCACGCTGGTGTCCCATCTGGGCACCCCAGCAGCCACCCCCACATCCTCACCTCGTACCCCCCCAGCTTGAGGGTGACGGTGACGTCGATGGGGTGGTTGATGACGCCCACCACGGAGCGCACCAGGGACATGAAGAGCAGTGGGAACCAGATGATGCCCACGAGGAAGAGGATGATGAGGCCGCCCATGCCGTACTTCACCACTTTCTTCTTCTTCTGCCCCTTGGGCTGGGGGTATTTCTGGGGTGGGGAAGACAGTACACGGTGTAGGGTGTGCTCGGGGGGACCCCAACAAAATCCCAAGAGAGTTTTAGTGAGGGACCCTTCCTGGCATAGGGGCTGTACCTTCTCAGTCTCCCGGCTGCACTTGATGATGAAGATGTTGGCGTAGATGTCCTCCACACACATCCAGTTGGAGAGGGACAGCGTGGTGTCTGTCCACACCCAGTCCATGACAGCCCGCAGCTCCACCAGGAAGGGCACAAGGCGGAACCTGGGGGAACATGGGGAGAGAGTGGTGATACAGCACCCTCAGGGTGCCTGGGGCTCCCTGCGGCCCCGTGCCTTACCCCTGGAAGAGGAAGAGGTTGAGGTGGTTGTATTTCTTGGTGAGGAAGTTGCCCAGGATGCGGGTTGGGTAGCCACAGCGGATCTGGTAGGCCGACAGCCCGAAGTAGATGCACTTTACAAAGTACCACAGCTGGGCCACCGTGTTGTGGCGGAACAACCTGCAGGAGGAACGTGTCACCCTTCAGCCACCAGCCTGGGCCACCAAGGTGTCACACGAGGGCCACGGCACGGGGAATCCTTTGGCATGTACCTTTGGGTGACGTAGGGCAGGATGAAGAACATCCAGACGTGGATGCCAAAGACCAGGGTGACCTGGAAGATGAGCTTGCCCACCACAGTCTTGCGGAGGTAGAGCGCACGGTCGATGACCATGGTGGTGAACTGGAAGAGCAGCATGACCAGGAAAGCCTCCGGCACTTGGTTTTCCGACAGCGAGGAGGTGATGTCGGCGGCCGCCGTGTATTTCTGGGGTGCAGGAGAGGTCAGGATGTGGCCCAGCCTCACCCCGTGGTGGAGGCAGGACAGTCAGGGCCCTGTGGGACTCCCTGCTCACCCCAAAGGCCCAGAAGCCGAAGACGACGATGATGAAGTCGACCACGTCAGCCAGGAACATGTAGGCATAGACATCGGTGGCTGCATGGCTCTGTGTGTCCAGGATGTCCTGGAAGAACTTGCACACTGGCTGGTACATGTTCCGTGCCCTGCAGGGACAGGGGACACAGGGGACAGGTGACTGGGACTGCACCCCACAGCCCCCACCCCAACCAGCACCGCCATGACTCACAGGGTGAGGAAGAAGCCCTTGACCCGCAAGCCAAATGCCTTCAGCTTCCTGTGAGCGTGGCCCTCTTCTGCCACTTCCTCCTCCTCCTCCTCCTCGCCCCCTTGAAGTGAGGCACAGCGTGGGTGACAGCCAGGGTCCTGCAGGGCCACATCCTGCCCAACCCCAGCACCCTGGGGGTGCCAGCCTTGCTGGTGAGCAGGGCATGAGGGTTGGGAACTGGTGCTCACCTTCCACTGGAACCGTCTCCTTTGTCTTCCTCCCCTGTTTCCTCCTGAAGCGGAGCTGCGTGGCCTCAGTCCCCTCTTCCTGCTCCACAGACTCACCCTCCGGCTCCAGCTCTGGCTCTGGCTCCAGGTCCAGGCTTGTGGCTGCTCCTGGCTGGGCTGGAGCCTCCAGCCCTGCCTCAGCCACCACCGGCGGTGGGGACACAGCTTCCTCTGGCTTCTCCTCCCCTTCCTTGCTCTCCCGCTTCTCATTCGTCGTCTTTTCCTGGTCCCACAGCCCATAGGACTGCAGAGGGACATGGTCAGGGGTCCTGCTGCCCCTCCCAGCCCCACACACCTCACTCCCCATCCTGCAGCATCAAATCCCACCAGCACTGGTGGGAAACCATGGCAGAGCCACCCAGCACCCACTGGATCTGCCCAGAGCCCCCAGGAGCAGCTCCAGCTCCCCCAAATGCCCACCCACAGCCCAGGGCTCACCAGCAGCAGGGAGCGATGGAAGAAGAGGGCCAGGAGCTGCAGGAGGTCATACTTGATGTAGTGGATGGACCTCTCCAAGCCCAGGATGCGTGGTGGGAAGAAGGGCTTGCCCTCGTAGCGCAGCAGGGTGATGTAGCCATTCCAGGGGAAGAAGCCAAACTGGAAGAGGTATTTCACCACCACCATCATCTGTGGGGACACTGGGGTCAGTGGGTTGCAGCAGGGGCCAGGTGGCATTGTCCCTTCACTGGCCACCCCCTGCCCACCTCGGTGAAGACAATGGCGGTCATCCAGAAGCGCTTGGTGGGCCGGGGGATGGAAAGCATGGCCCAGAGGAAGATGAGGATGGGCAGGAAGAGGGAGATGAGGGATCCGGTGACCATGTTGTTGAGGATGATGGTGAAGTAACAGAGCAGCTCGGAGTGGCCGGTCACGCAGCGGTACCCGGCCAGCAGCAGCTTCAGGAACCGGTTGTGGGATTGGTAGAACTGCTCCGACTGCTCCAGCTCGGAGACATACAACCTCCTGCGGGATGCAGGGCTGGGGTGAGCCCCCCTGCCATCCCCTGTCCCCACCCTGCTGTCCCCATGTCCCCCTGTCCCCATGCCCACCTGCTCTTGAGGAGCTCGCTGGCAGTCCGCCTGCGCTGCTGGGGAACAGCCAGGAACTGCTGAGCCTCAGCCATGTCCTCCAGGCTTATCACCTGGTCCTGGCTGTTGGAAGAAGTGGCAGCTCTTAGGCACCTGCTGGAGATGACACAGGCACAGGGGTGAGTCCCCTGTCCCCCTGTGGCACTGCCAGCAGCCCCCTGGGGGGTATCTATGCACCTGCCTGGAAGTGGCGCTTTGGGAAAACAAGGAGCCGGGCGGGCTCTGCTCCTGCAGGAACTCCTCTGGTGGCAGATTATAGAGCTCATCTGGGAACTGCTCGTTTATCTCCTCTCCCTGTGCCAGGAAGGATGTCAGTGCCACCGTGGGCTGCCACCCCCCGTGCCACAGTGTCCCCCCGGGCTCACCCTGGCCAGCCGCTGTGCCATGACAAATCTCTCGAGGCACAGGACCTGGGACATGTCCGTGTGCTCCCGGGTCTGGTTGTCCAGCCACTGGGTCAGCCCGTCCACCAGGGCCTGGCACAGCAGCCACAGGAACCTCAGCGTGTTCAGTGCCCGCTGCAAGACGTTGCTGCGCTCTGCCAGGGCAAAAAGAGGGGTGGGGGGTCACTCGTGCCCACTCAGACCTCCCCAGCATCCCCCCATGCTGCAGTGCTGCTGCACACCTACCTGAACGTTCCACGTTCTCTTCCTCCCGGCCTTCAGCCCCCTCAGCAGCCTCCACCTCTCTCCTTGTGCCGTCCCCTCAAGGGTCAGACCCCAGGGAAGGATGAACATCATTTTTGGGGCTCTCCCATCCACCACCCCATCCCCTGTTCCCTCACGTCCACCTTAAAAACCAGGGTGGGCACTAAAGAAGCTGCACAGCTCGTGCCAAACCTCACTGTAGCCACCAGAGAGTCCCTCCACACACTGGGAGCGCCCTGCCAGGGCACACAGTGGGCAGCAGGCAGGGCTGTGTCCCCTCCTGCCCCCCCCAGCCCTGTTTTGGGGTGTCACACCCACCTGCAGTGCTCTCGGTGCTGGGTGGCTGTGGCTGCTCGGGCTGCTCCTGCTGCCGCAGCACTGTCCTGGTGTTGGTCACCCAGGCCTGGTAGGCGAGCTGGAGGAGGACAGGGACCATCAGCACCCTGGGGACACTGCCAGCCCTCTGGCTGATCTGCAGTCCCCCAGCCCTGCTCACCTGGAAGGCACTCAGCCTCCCTGGCCGTGGCTCCTCCTGCACCTCCTCCTCCTCCTCACTGTCCGACTCGAAGAGGAAGTATTCCCCAGAATGCAGCACTGTCAGGGGGGCACAGGGTGTCACAGCACAGCCAGGGCCATGGCAGGGTCCCCGCTGCCACCTCCCAGGGCACTGCCTGGCACCGAGGGCACCCATGGGGACATCAAAGCCAACGACTCAACTGCCACGTCCCCAAAGCAGCATCCCTCTGGTCAGAGGTGACCGACGTCGGTGACCCCAAACCCAGCCTGGCACCCCCAGTCCAACACCCCATTAGTGCTGAGGAGCAGAGAAGCCATGTTAGTGCTCTGTGGCCGAGCCTGGGGACAGGGGACATGCAGGATGTCACCTCGGCCAAGCAGTGCCACCAGCACCCCTGTGGGTGTTAGCGGTCCCGGCGGGGGGACCTCTCCGAGGGGCTGAGCCCCGTTAGGGCCCCGTGCCAGGGCAGTACCTGAGGCATGGTCTAACCACGGCCGCCACCACCGCTCCCTCTGCCGGGACAGGTCTGCCGGGCCGCCGGGTGCTGTGGGACAGCAGACAGGCTGAGAAAGGCCCCAAGGCTCCACCACGATGGGTGTCAGGTCACAGTGCCACCCGTGTGTCCGGAGAGGGATTGGGGACACGGGAGGGACCCCCCGGCTCTCACCTGCTCCAGACCCTTCCTGCCCCGGGCTGGTGGCCTGCTCCTGGTGGTACTTCTGCTGCTTGGCTCGGATCCGCTCCATCCTGGAGGCAGAGGGTGCTGCAGAGCCCGCTCCCCGAGGCCCCCAGGGGCACCCCATATGCAGGGGTGTCCCAAGGTGCAGGGAGAGGGGTCCCAGTGCCCCCCAAAACCCACTCACTGCCGCTTCAGCTGGTCCAGCGACTTCCTCTCGGCTCGCTGGTGCGAGCGCAGGCTCTTCATGATGCTGGCCTTGAACAGCGCCACACCCCTGGGGGACAGGGACAGTGGAGGGTCAGGGGGGGCCCCCAGCACCCATGGGGACCCTCCAGGACCCCAATCCCACCTGGAAGCCTGCAGGGCAGAGGCTCGGAGGTCCCACATGACGTGCAAGTAGTAGGAGCTGAGGAAGATGCGGCGCTGGAGCAGCAGGAAGAAGAAGCAGATGCTGTCCCAGATGATGCCGGCCTCCTCCACGGGCAGCGTGCAGTCGTGGTCCTTGTGCATCGCCTTGGCTGGCAGGCAGAGGTACAGGCAGGTCAGACAGCAGCCCAAACCTGCAGCCCCAAGCCCCCCAGACCAGCAACTCACGGTTGTAGTAGCCCTTGACGGTGCAGACGAGGCTGAAGAGCTGGATCACCCAGCAGAACCTGCTCTGCATTTGCTGCACGAAGACGCAGGACAGGAGCTGCGGGCAGAGAGAGCACACACGGCTTTGCCACCACCCCTGGGGACACCCGGGGCGACCTGAGGAGAATCACGTGGACCCCAACGCACCGACAGCATGTTTTTGGAGATGATGACGGCGATGTTGTAGAGGATGAGGCAGTCCCAGAGCGCGAGGCGCGCGCGGGCCGGCTTGCGCAGCATGGCAGTGCCCGAGAGCAGCAGGTAGAAGCAGGCCAGCAGGTAGCCCATGCCAAAGAGGCTGATGCGGTTGGCGCCGGTGATGAAAACCACCACGAGGACAACCCAGAAGAGGTAGCGGAACACCACCACCTTCGCCATGTCCAGGTAGGACCTGCAGATGGGGTGGTAGGAGCAGGGGCTTTGTCCCTTCCCAGCGCGGTCCCAGTCCCCCCACCAGCCCTATCGTGGGACAAAGAGCTTTGTCCCCATTTATGGCACAAAGCCTGTGAGGGTCCAGCACCATCTACTTCCAGAAGAGCCTCGGGGTGTTCCTGTTCCAGCCATCAGGGGGGACATGTCCAAAGGGACCCTGCCCCAAAGGGGTTCCAATCCCATTCCAGAGGATCCCAGCCCAGCAGGTCCCACTGCCTGAAGATCCCATCCTACCCATACATCAAGGGGTCCCCTCCCAGGGGATTTGCCATCCAAAGGTGGGATCACATCTTGTCCATACCCCAAAGTTTGGCATCCCAAGGGTGGGATTCCATTGTATCCACACCCCAAGAGGTCTCATCCCACCTGGGTCCCATCCATTATCACAGGGATGCCATCCCAGAGGAGTGCCCCATTCACTGCCTGCAGGGGATCCCATTCCCGTGGCCCAGCCCTGGTTGGGGTGCTCTGCTGGGGTCACCCACCTGCAGTAGATGAAGTTTGGGGTGGGGTTGTGGTGGTCCTGCTCCCGGTCCAGCCGCTCGGAGTTGTCCCCGGCCGCCTGCAGCCACGGCTCGGAGCGCTCGGCCTCGAACACGCGCCACTGCTGGGCCGCGCACAGCAGCAGCAGGAAGTCATCTGGGGGAACACGGCTCAGCCCGGGCCACAGCTTTCCCAAAACACTGCCACCCCCCAAACCCTTCCCCGAGGCGTGGGGCATCCCCATCCCACCCAGGATGGATAGCTCCTTAATTCCCTCCAGGTAGGTGTGGCTTTCCCTGGCCCCACCTCCTCTTTAACCAAGTGTGATCTCTCCAGGCCCCCCCTTTTCCCAAAAGGGGGTGGGAAAACAGTTAAGTTCCCCCAAAAAGAGGCGGGGTTTGCCATGACTCCTTCTCCAACGGGCTGTGTGTGATTTAAGCACTACCTCCAAAGGAGGGGGGCTCTTAAAGCTCTTCCACCCCTCCTGGAGGCAGGATGGACCCAAACGATGGCTGGAGAGGTCCCAGAGTTTGGGGTGGCTGGAATAGGGTGACAGGGCACCCCCTGGGCACAGAGGTGGCAGCGGCTGGAGCAGGGGGGTCAGGGGGCTGCCATGGGCTGTGTCACCCCATGAGCAGGGGACTGCCAGGGGCTGAAGTAGGGGGACAGGGCACCACATGAGCAGGGGGCTACTCACTGATGAGGTTGGTGGATTTGGGAGCCTGGAAGAAGTCGGGCAGGTAGAGCCACTTGACGAGTGCTGAGTTGAGGGGAATGGTCTGGCTCCAGCGCCACGGATAGTCTGGGGGGCAGCGGGCACCATCAGTGCCAGGCCCCTCTTCCAGCCCTTCCAGGGCAGGAAAATCCTGCCCCACAGAAAGGCAGGGTGCCCCCCGTGCCCCTTACCCATGCAGAGAGCAGGTGGCATCCCCAGGCACAGCAGGTACTGGTAGAGGAAGAAGACAACGAGGAAGAGGCAGTACTTGGGCCAGAGGCGGGCGATGGCCACGCGCCGCCGCCGCGTCAGCAGCACCACGAGCCAGCAGCCGTGCAGGATCACCACGAAGTTCATCCGCTGCCCGATCACGTTCACGATCATCAGGAAGCAGATCTGGGGACACAGGGCTCAGCACCGGGATGCTGCACCCCCTTCTCCCCTCCCCTCACAAGGCCCATGCTCCCACCTCCAAGCCAAACTTGTAGTAGAAGTAGTTGACGAAGTATTTGGCGCAGCTGACGAGGTCAAGGTCGAGGTGCTCGCGGGAGATGTCCTCGAAGACGGTCTCGGTGACAGGGGCCACCAGCTGGTGCTGCTTGCGGTGGTACTGCTGGCGCCGGTACACCACGGCCTCGAACACCAGCAGCAGCAGCACCTGCAGGTGGTTCTGGGGGAGCAGGGGATGCTCAGGGCCACGGTGTGAAGCCAACAATCCCCCCACAGGGAGATCTTCATAAATAGCATCTCCCCATGTTCTCAGAAGAGATGCTCAGGACCTCGCTGTGAAGCCAGGAGTCCCCTCTAGGTGGTCCCCACAGTATCCCCGTGCCCACCTTGACGTATCCCCAGTTGGGGAAGCCCTTCCGGATGCCGAACCAGTTGGCAGGGTCCACAGGGCCACGGTACAGCGTGGAGTTGCCCAGCTCCTCTGGGGTCAGGTTGGTGCTGTTGGGTAGGGGCTGCAAAGGGGAGTACCAGGGGTTGGGTCAGTGCTCCCAGGCCCCCCCTCCAGACAGGGAGCCCCCCAAGAACCGTCCCCGCTGGGCACACCTGGGTGCAGTTGCTGAAGTACTCGTGGGGGTCCACGACCTCGAGCTGGTAGAGCATCTTGCAGACGATGATGATGCAGGTCCAGACGGTGGAGAGGCACGAGGCCATGTGGCGGAAGCGGCAGTAGGGCACGGCCAAGGCCCACAGCAGCACCAGCAAGAAGTTCATCACCGAGACCTGGGGCAGAGGCCGTGTCAGCACCTGGGGGGGCCCGGCTGAGCCCCCCAACCCTGCACCCCAAGGGGTACCTCCTCCAGGGCCACCCAGACAGTGTAGAGAGCCACCAACTTGAGGACGTGGAGCTCCAGCAGGCGCCTCATGAAGGCCTCCCCGCGCATCACCGTGTCCGAGAAGGTCTGGCCCAGCACGACCAGGCGCTCCAGCACCAGCCCCCATTTGTTGGATGCTGTGGGACGTGGACCCTCATGGACACCCCTGCAGCCTCACTGGCTCTGAGGACACCCCAACCCATTCCCTGTGTCCTCTCTTGCTCAGAGAACACCCCAATCCATTCCCACAACCCCCCACGCCTGGAGAACAACCAATCCATCCCTGCAACCTCCAGCCTCTTCCTGGCTCAGAGTGCATCCCAATCCATACCTGCATCCTTCCAGACTTGGAGGAGACCCCAATAAATCCCTGCTCTACCGTGGTCCCAACCCTGGCTTTCAGGACACCCCAATTCACCCCCATACCCTCCCAGACTCGAAAGACACCCCAATCCATACCCTGACTTGAAGGATGCCCCAATCCATCTCCATACCCTCCCACACTTGGATATCAACCCAAATCCACCTCCCTACCCTGCCAGGTCCCTCCTGGCTTGGAGCTCACCCCATGCCAGCCCGTGCCCCACCCCTGCATCGTACCCAGGGACGCGGTGTCCGAGTCTCGGGCCTGGGCGGTCTCAGCAGCGGCCGCGTCCCGCAGCAGGCGGCTCCCGTGCTGCTCCTCAGACCTGTGGGAAGGGGGCTCAGAGCAGGGACAGGGGGCTCGGGGTGCAGGGGGGTCCCCAAGCACTGGGTCCTACCTGGGGATGTGGTCAGAGGCCGGAGAAGGGGGGCGGACGTGCTGCAGGTCAGTGATGTGCATGAAGGGCTCGTGGAAGTAGTGGAGCTGGAGGATGCAGGCCAGGAGGAAGAAACCCATCATGAGGATGGTGGAGAAGAGCTTGGAGACGCTGAACTGCTCCAGGCCCATGTCGCTCAGCCTGCATGGGGAGAGAGAGGAGGGTCAGCACAGGGTCTCATCTATGCCACCCCAAGCAGGCACCAAGCCCAACCCCAACCTGCTCCATGCCTCGGTTTCCCCACATGCAACCCAGACCTCGGCCATGCCCTGGTGCCACCTCAGGGCTGGTGCCAGCAGGGACCCCCACAGTGGGTAGGGAACACTCACTGGTCATAATTGAGGCCCGTAAGGTTCCTCCAGTACATGGGGAAGTCCTCAAACTGGTAGGTGTAGGTGGCGATGAGCACCAGCATGGTGTAGGCCACTACCAGCCACCAAAAACCCTTGAGCACCTTGCGCCACAGGCTGTAGTACACCTGCGGGGACAGGGACATCAGCAGGGCCACCCTGGGGATGCCACAGGTCCCCAGGGGTCCCCAGCCCCTCCACCTGGAACAGCATGAGGCAGAGGAGCAAGAGGAGCATGTAGACGATCTTGTAGAGGACGAGGCGGCCGGCAAAGGTCACCACGATGAACTTGGCAGCGCAGACACAGATCCAGAACTGGGCAAAGAAGTTCCTCAGCACCTCCCCCAGCTTCTGCAGCATGTCCCGCATCTGGCTGGTTTCTGTGGGGCACGGAGGGGCTGCAGGAGCTGGGTGGGGGGCACCGGGGTCCCCCCCACTGCTGTGGGGTGCTCAGAGTGGCACAGCACGGGTGACACCAGGAGCCCTCACCTGTGTCCGTGACAGACACCTCCAGCAGCGGTGTGGCCGGGGCCCTCCTCGTCAGCACCTTCTCGGTAACAAACCCCCGCAGCAGCATCCAGAAGGTGAGGGTGAGCAGGAGCTGCGGGGACAGGCGGTGAGCGGGGACAGCCGGGTGCCGGCGGGGACAGGGGTGGGACAGTGCCACGCTCACCTTCGCCCCCAGGGTCATGCAGGGGTAGATGGGGTGCACCAGCCCCAGCGGGTGCAGCCCCATGAAGCCGACGTGGGTGGGCAGCTCGGGCACCACGTCCATGGCCCACACGTACTGCAGGCTGCACAGGGCCATGGCGTAGAGCACCAGGAAGGGCGAGCAGAGCATGGCGAAGTGCCGGCGGCTCCGCACCGTCCAGATCAGGCACGCCCAGAGCAGCAGCACGAAGGTCAGCCAGCTGTGGTAGCTGATGCTCCACACCTGCGGGCAGGGAGGATGAGGGCTCGGCCCACGAGGTGTCCCCCACACGGCCGCGTCCCCTCCCCAGGGCCGTGTCCCCTCCCCAGGGCCGTGTCCCCTCCCCAGGGCCGTGTCCCCTCCCAGCTCTTTACCATCATGGCGATGAGGGCCGACACGTAGCTCTGCTTCATGAGGAGGTGGCCCAGGGTGTGCAGGGGCAGCCACGCCGACTGATGCCTCCTGCCTGGCACGGGGAGAGGGAGCGTGAGGGACCCCCGGGATCCAGGTAGGATTTGGGGAGAGGGAGCGGGAGAGAGCCCTGGGATCCAGGCAGGATGTGGGGAGAGGGAGCGTGAGGGAGCCCTGGGATCCAGGCAGGATTTGGGGAGGGGGAGCCCCGGGATCCAGGCAGAATTTGGGGAGAGGGAGCTTGAGGGAGCCCTGGGATCCAGGCAGGATTTGGGGAGAGGGAGCGTGAGGGAGCCCTGGGATCCAGGTAGGATTTGGGGAGAGGGAGCGTGAGAGAGCCCTGGGATCCAGGCAGGATTTGGGGAAGGGGAGCCTGAGGGAGCCCCAGGATCCAG